>CM050418.1:35516009-35611060 GCA_027564155.1 Gymnocypris eckloni scoliostomus
CTGCTCGGGTGTTATGAGGCCAGGTTGCTCTGATAGTGGCCTTCAGCTCTTCTGCATTGTTGGGTCTGGCATATCGCATCTTCCTCTTCACAATACCCCATAGATTTTCTATGGGGTTAAGGTCAAGCGAGTTTGCTGGCCAATTAAGAACAGGGATACCATGGTCCTTAAACCAGGTACTGGTAGCTTTGGCACTGTGTGCAGGTGCCAAGTCCTGTTGGAAAATGAAATCTGCATCTCCATAAAGTTGGTCAGCAGCAGGAAGCATGAAGTGCTCTAAAACTTCCTGGTATACGGCTGTGTTGACCTTGGACCTCAGAAAACACAGTGGACCAACACCAGCAGATGACATGGCACCCCAAACCATCACTGACTGTGGAAACTTTACACTGGACCTCAAGCAACGTGGATTCTGTGCCTCTCCTCTCTTCCTCCAGACTCTGGGACCCTGATTTCCAAAGGAAAAGCAAAATTTACTTTCATCAGCGAACATAACTTTGGACCACTCAGCAGCAGTCCAGTCCTTTTTGTCTTTAGCCCAGGCGAGGCGCTTCTGGCGCTGTCTGTTGTTCAAGAGTGGCTTGACACAAGGAATGCGACAGCTGAAACCCATGTCTTGCATATCGTCTGTGCGTAGTGGTTCTTGAAGCACTGACTCCAGCTGCAGTCCACTCTTTGTGAATCTCCCCCACATTTTTGAATGGGTTTTGTTTCACAATCCTCTCCAGGGTGCGGTTATCCCTATTGCTTGTACACTTTTTCTACCACATCTTTTCCTTCCCTTCGCCTCTCTATTAATGTGCTTGGACACAGAGCTCTGTGAACAGCCAGCCTCTTTTGCAATGACCTTTTGTGTCTTGCCCTCCTTGTGCAAGGTGTCAATGGTCGTCTTTTGGACAACTGTCAAGTCAGCAGTCTTCCCCATGATTGTGTAGCCTACAGAACTAGACTGAGAGACCATTTAAAGGCCTTTGCAGGTGTTTTGAGTTAATTAGCTGATTAGAGTGTGGCACCAGGTGTCTTCAATATTGAACCTTTTCACAATATTCTAATTTTCTGAGATACTGAATTTGGGGTTTTCATTAGTTGTCAGTTATAATCATCAAAATTAAATAAATAAACACTTGAAATATATCAGTCTTTGTGGAATGAATTTATACATTATACAAGTTTCACTTTTGAATGGAATTAGTGAAATAAATAAACTTTTGATGATATTCTAATTATATGACCAGCACCTGTATGTTTAACCATTATTTCTCCTCTGAAGACTGTATCTAGCAGCCCTGCATTTTAATGAGAATGCTGGGCGTCCCAACAGCGGCTGGTGAGCCACTTTATAAGCGCAGTTTTCCAAAAATGCAAGAAAGGAAAATGCACTGCAAAGCCAGTGAAAGCAGATCCAACCTTTCGTGAGTTTAAATATAAAATAAACATGCACAAAAACATTTTGTATCAAATTACTTTTAGAAATTATAAACTTTATAAACAATTTTATATATAAAACCATAAAGTGACCTCTAAGGCTTCAGAATAGTACTCTGAAAATAAAAGCAATTAAAAATTGTTTTGTACAGACTACGTGGAAAACTTGATGGACCTCATCTTTGAGAAAGTTGTCATGGACCCAACCCTATATATGACGATATCCTGAAGATCTCCACACATGAGGATCTAACAGCCCAGTTTGAGAAACCAGACAAACTGTAAGTGATAGCCAGATATGTGTCCAGGTTCAATCAAGGGCAGCTCTGAACCACACATACCTCCCTGAGCATCAGGGATCCCTGCTATGAAAAGAAGTCAAGTCAAGTTGAGCAAATACAGATATACAACACAGTAAAACAATATAAACCTAGACACAACTGACCTACTGTCAGCTTTGACTATACATATGCTAAATATAAAAGTGGTTACCTATACATAAACTAAAAGTTTATGTATTTATTTTATATAAAAATAAAATACAATACAATACAAACTGTGCAGATGACTTCAAATACTGTACATGTGCAAAGAGAGACATTCAAGCAGCTGGCTGGGGAACAGTGTAAGGTGATTTGTGGTGCATGAGCCAGTAAACATACATACATTACAGTCGTATATTACAGTCAGTCTTTTGAGGGATTATGGACACACAATGGTGTGTGAAAGTGTCTAGTGCATGCAGAGGGAGTTGCAGGCCCGCCACCTGAATTGCACAGAAATAAAAGTTTAACAGTTTTTCCTGAGATGTGGTAAGGTGGGGGTTGTTTGGGGTTTCAGAGAGGGGCTGTGTGATGTGAGTTCAGGGCTCTCACAGCCTGGGGAAAAGCTGTTGAGCAGTCTGATGGAGCGGGCTCTGATACTCCGGTACCGTCTACCTGAGGGTAGGAGCTGGAAGAGACTGTGGGAGGGTGGGTGGGGTCCTCCACGATACTTTTGCTTTGCTGGAGCATCGTGTAAGGAAAATATCCAGGATGGAGGAGAGGGGCACCAATGATTTTTGCAGCGGTGTTCACTGTCCGCTGGAGGGTCTTCTTGGTCTGCTGCACAACAGTTCCCGTACCAGACAGTGATGCAGTTGGTCAGCACGCTCTCAATGGTACCCTGTAGAAGGTGGTGAGGATGGGTGGAGGGAGGCTTGCTCTTTTCAGCCGGCGGAGAAAGTGTAGGCGCTGTTGTGCCTTCTTTGAGATAGACTTGGTGTTGGTAGTCCAGGTGAGGTCCTCTGTGATGTGCACCCCAGGAATTTAGTGCTGCTGACTCTCCACAGTCGAGGTGTCGATGGTCAGTGGGGTGGTCAACGGGTTTCTTCTGAAGTCCATCACAACCTCCTTTGTCTTCTCCACATTGAGGGACAGGTTGTTTTATACACCATTCAGCCAGCTGTGCCACTTCCTCTCTGTGGTGCGTTTCATCGTTGTTGCTGATGAGACCTACCACTAAACTTGATGATGTGGTTGGAGCTGAACTTGGCAGTGCAGTTGTGGGTCAGCAGCGTGAAGAGCAGCGGGCTGAGCACACAGCCCTGTGGGGCACCTGTGCTCAGTGTGGTAGTGCTCGAGGTGTTGTGGCTGACCAGAACTGACTGAGGTCTTCCGGTTAAAAGTCCAGGATCCAATTGCAAAGGGAATTGTTGAGGCCCAGCAGGCTTAATTTATTGATGAGCTGTTGTGGGATTATTGTGTTGAATGCTGAGCTGAAGTCGATGAACAGCATTCTAACATATGAGTCTTTATTTTCTAGGTGGGTAAGAGCCAGGTGGAGGGTGGAGGAAATTGCATCATCCGTAGAGCGGTTTGGGCGGTATGCAAACTGGAGTGGATCGAGTGTGTTGGGGATGCTGGTTTTGATGTTGTGCATGACTAGCCTCTCAAAGCACTTCATTATGATTGGAGTCAGTGCTATGGGACGGTAGTCATTTAGACAGGACACAGGTGATTTTTTTGGTACCGGTATGATCGTTGTGGATTTGAGACATGTGGGGATGACTGCCTGGCTCAGCGAGGTGTTGAAGATATCTGTTAGGACATCTGTCAGCTGTTCAGCACAGTCTTTCAGTACGCGGTCAGGTATATTGTCAGGACCCGCAGCCTTGCGTGGGTTAATCCTAGATAGGGTCTTCCTTACGCCAGCTGGAGACAGACAGAGTGCCTGGTCGTTGGGAGGTGTGTGGGCAGTTTTGTGCAGATGTGTCGCTCTGCATTTCAAACCGTGAATAAAAGTGGTTGAGTGCATCTGGGAGGATGTGTCGTCACAGGCCTGTGGCGGGGCTTGTAGTCAGTGATGGTCTGAATGCCTTGCCACAGGCTCCGTGTATCTCTGCTGTTTGTGAAATGATTATTGATTTTATTGCCATATGACCGTTTTGCATTTTTGATTCCACGGGACAGATTAGCTCTTGCTGTTTTGAGGGCTGCTTTATCTCCTGATCTGAACGCTTCATCTCTGGTTTTTAGCAGCCCACGAACCTCTGCTGTCATCCATGGCTTCCGGTTTGCAGTGTGGTGATGGTCTTGGTGACTGTCACATCATCAATGCAGTTTTGATGTAAGCAGTCACAGTTTCAGTGTACTCCTGCAGGTCTGTATGGTTATTATAGGTGGCCGCCTCTTTAAACATGTTCCAGTCTGTGTCCTGGAAGCAGTCCTGCAGTGCTGAGGTAGCATTGTCTGGCCATACCGTGATCTGCTTTTGAACCGGTTTGGCCAGTTTGAGAAGTGGTCTGTATGCTGGGGTTAGCATAACAGAGATGTGGTCCAGTATCCGAGGTGGGGCGGGTTCGGCTTTGTATGTTTTTCACTGTTGTGTAAACAAAGTCCAGTGTGTTATTTCCCCTTGTTGCAAAGTTCACATGTTGATAGAACTTTGGTAAAACTGACTTTAAGTTAGCGTGGTTGAAGTCGCCGGCTATGATGAAAAAGCCGTCGGGGTTATTTGTTTGTTGTTCGCTGATGGCGCTGTACAGTTCACGAGCGTGTCCTTAGCATTTGCACACGGGGAATGTACACGCGACAATAACAATGGCCGTGAACTCCGGCAGATAGAACGTCGACATTTCACAACCATAAACTCCACCAGCGATGAACAGTGTTTTGATAATACCGCTGCATTGTTACACCATTCTTTGTTGATATATACACAAGCCACCCCAGCGAGTCTTACCAGACAGTGATGAATCTCTGTCCGCTCGGCAGCAGGTTAGTCCGCAGCTGAATGGCGGAGTCCGGGATGTTGTCGTTTAGCCATGTTTCAGTGAAAACAAACACAACAATCCCTTGTCTCATGCTGTGTAGACCGGCTGAGTTGAATTAAGTCCAGTTTGTTTTCCAGAGAGGCGTTTGAGAGCATGAGTGATGGAATTGCTGGACTAGTTGGATTACCCTTAGCCTAGCTCGAATACCTCCATGCTTGCGCTTCTGTCCCCTCTCACACCGTCGGCGTCACCGCTTTGTGCGGGTGGCATCAGTAGGCGAGGCGGTCTCGGGTCCGGCTTCAGCAGCAGACAGAGGCCTTGTAGCTTCTCAGTAGTCGCCGGTGAAAGCTGATGTTTGTACATTGTCGATATCCAGGAGGCTCTGGCGATCATAGATGTGTTTCGGTGTTTGTCTTTTGATGTTTCAATAAAGTCAGACAGTTTGAAGACGAGGAGACGAGACTAACAGACATAAAAACACCGTTTTAGGACCCGGAGTAGCCGCTGTCGAACGCCGCCGCCATCTTGGTTCACTGATCAATTTTGACAATCAGTTTTGCTGTTACTGCTGTTTTGGTGAATAACTGATTAAAAACCTCTGTGGTATTCAGTAAAACAGTATTTCAGTCAGTAAATGTTAGTACAAACAGTACTATTGTGTTGTCTATTCAGTACTTGGTATTTAATGTTGAATGTTATGTTGATTTGTGATATTATAAATTACACTACAGATGAACAGTAACCCATAGGGAACTTTATGTTTGCTCGGCAGTCGCTTATGTTACAATAGAATATGATGATTCAAATGAATCAAAACACAACTTGTTTCTATTCCCCTTAGACCTAAAGGCCCATAGTCTGGCCTATAGATGTTTAATGCATTCTGAAGCGAGAACACATTTAAACAAACAGTTCTAGGCCAGGATGATCCACCATACATTCAGGTATACCATACATTCAGGTGGATTTTCCAGCTGTTCTAATCTTCTAAAAACCTACAAATTATGAATAAGGTAAGTGCCCTGACATTTTTAAAAGATGATCGCGTAACAGCAACACAATTTAGAAAAAGTACTGTACCTGTGGTATCTCCTGCAGCATATATTCTCGGGCTCTGTAGGCATTTGCCCACAATTTCCACAAAGACAGGAATATCAATCTAGTTACAATACTGCAGATGTACTTGTTAATAAGTATTGCACTGGACGTTAACATATATTACAACAAATTCTTAGGTGTCCTTCAACCCCTACTAGACCCATTATTCCTGCCGTGACATAATGTCAGTGCTACAGCTAAAGTCATACCTAGCACTGCATAGATAACGTTATGCATCGTTAAGTTTACCGAAAAACAGTTTTTCATGACCATTAGCTGTAACATAGACATGTATCCTATCTATCAATGAACTGCACTTCAGTAAACACATCGAGGTTCATATCTCACTCAGTATGCTACCCTGCCAGTACATAGAGTGATAGATCAAAGTGACATTACATTAACCAACCATTCAGAAACATCTTGTTCGAGCCTTAATTGTCGAACTTCATCTTGTTCCTGTCCGACTCCGGTTCAAATTGATATGGTTGCACAGATGTGTCTTCAGAGCCTCCCTCTGCCATTCTTTCCCCAATATATACCCTCAACTGTTGTCAAGGCAACACTCCAAGTGTGATTGGTCAAACGCCCCATAGAACAGAGGCGGGGTAAACAGAGCTCATTAGAATTTAAAGAAACATGCACTGAAATGGCATGCTGAAAACAGAGCTGTTTGTGACAAGGTAAAAATGTGTTAATTTTTCCCAATACTAAAGAGAATTTTTTCTTTAAGTATATTACAGATTTTTCATTGAGACCCTAAAAAATCTTTGAATGTTTGAAAGAATGTTTTTGCTAAAATATTTTATAGTTTTATAGAAGAAAGTTTCATAGACTTGGCAAATTCATTTTTCATACGTTTGTAGGTACAGACATCTGTTGTAGGTGTTCTTGGCAGTTTTATGAGGCTTTTTAATAGTGTTCATATCGATATCGGAATTATATCATATCGACCGAAATTAAGAAATATATCGTGATATAAATGTTGGCCATATCGTCTAATTGCTAGGGACAATTTGGTAGTCGCTGGATATAGGTAGGGACTGAGGTCGATGATATTTGTCATTTTTTAATATATCGGCATCGGCCAATATCCGTGTTTATTAGCGCCGATTTAAAGTCAGGCACGTCCGCGGGCAGCCCCGTGTTATTGGTGCGGTGGAACGTGCGCTGCTGCATGTAAAGGACCCCAAGCCAAAACTTTTGGAAGATTCAACATTCCTGGGAGATAAAGGCAAGGCTTACATTCTGATATTTCAAAGTCCTATGGCCATATATTTACTATATATTACTAGTAAACTATGAAGTGTTGCTTCACTCAGTGAAAGAAAAAAAGAATAGCATAGAACCGCCGGGAACTGGCATAATGCAGCTGGTTGAAGGTTCGCTTACTTGCAGTTAACTTTAAGGACTGTATTCGAAAACTATCAGCAGCTGGCTTGCTAACATATTAGCCCCAATGTTATAAGTTCGGTTTTATTTTTCTTGTATCGGAGTCTGAGAATTTCGCTCTGTGCGTGGGTTGGAGAAGGCGACATCTCTCACACCCACTGCAGGGCTACGGGCTGCGTTACTCCGCCCCGCTCACAGACAGCACCGTGCTCGGAGACACAGCCCAGAACGGTGTGTGACATTTGTTCAGAAGCATGGTTTGATGCAGACAATAGCCGGGTTTCCATCCAACTTATTTGCATTAATGAAAATTGAAAATTCCATCAACCATGTAATGCGAATTAAAATGGACATCAGCCTAATAAAGTGACGTGTTCCGACCATCGACTATATATATACGTTGCACAGTTATTATCCTCATTAAACCTGTCTAACGTTAACCGTCAAGCATGTCAGAAGTCAAGTCACTAAGGGTTTAACACTGTCCAATCTGTTAACAACAAAACAAAACATTAGTGAATGGTTTTGGTTAGGGGTGAAACAGATCGCAGATGATCCGTGATCCGTACGGACCAGTCCTCACGGTTCGGCACGCATGTGATTTACGGATTAACTGATAAGTTTAACCACCATAGAGTGAAGTGTATCATTTGCACGTGTTTCGGGACTCGCACTCTGCGGGTCCACGACCTGGGGTTCGGATGTCGAGCTCGAGGAGATGGAGAGTGAGCAAACAGGCCTCGCCTTTTCTCTCCCTCCTTCTCCCGGCGTGCATGTGAATTCGCCGGTCGGTCTTGCATGATTTTCTATTTCCTAGCCCGAGGGCACGTGATACCGTTTCCGGGCTAGATAATATTCTGCATACAGCAGCCTCCGACTCCGAGGATTTTGGGCCTGCTTTAGCAGATGCGCTCCGCCTAGCGGCCAGGAGGCGCGGCCTTCAGCGGCCTACTCTGAGCTTGTGGAAGTGCTTTCGCGCCACGAAAAGCTCACGCTGGATTGGCCCGATGAGGTCTCGAGCCTCGATGGTTCCTCATCGGTGCACATTCCAAGCCTGAAAGGAGGAAGCTGCCATTTTCAGCGATCTGCATCGAGATCTCCAGTTCCTGGAAGCAGCCATTTTCCTCCCGCCTTACTAACAGCGCTGACTTCACCAACCTTGTGGGTTCTGTGGAGCAGGGTTACACCACCATGCCGGTGATCGAGGATACTTTAGCCTCATATCTTTCACCCTCTTTGGCTCCTTCTTGGAAGTCCCGCCCCCTCCTTCCTTTCAAGCCGTGTAGGACCACTTCCGTTCTTATCGGAAAGTCCTACATCGCGGCCGGTCAGGCAGCTATGGCCCTTCACACAATGGCCATCCTTCAGGCCTACCAGGCGGACGTTCTGAAGGAGATGGACGAAGGGACCGGCTTGACTCCTGAAGCCGTGAAGGAGCTACGAAGAGCCACTGACTTGGCTCTGAGAGCCACCAAGCACACCGCACGTGCCGATGGCCGCAGAACGCCATCTGTAGCTCAATCTAAGTGAGATTCGTGAGAAGGAAAAGGTGTTTTTGATGGACGCACCCATCTCACAATCTGGGTTATTTGGGGAGGCGGTTAGTGCTGTAGTGGATAAATTCCGCTCAGCCAAAACGCAGTCGGCTGCTCTCAAGCAGTTCATGCCGAGGAGATCAAGGGACTATTCTACTCCCTCCTCCTCTGTGTCTAGGGAGCAGTCGCTCCCCAGAAAGGAGCCCCCTAGCGGTGGAGCCCAGGCCACGCGCCCTTCCCCCACTACGGTTTGGGGAGCCCGTGGCCGGTCTTCTTCCCGCCAACAACCACGCAAGTGGGTTAACCTGAAGCGGCCCAACAAGCCTGCCGCTTCGGCTATTCCGGTCGTTTCTGACCTCCGGTCGGAATGAGGAAACCGTTTCACCGTTCAGGCGAGGCCAGACTGCGGAAGTGTTTCTGCCCGCCCGACGCACTCTCCTCACTTAAATCTGTCACAGCCACCCTTGAGGCTTGGTGTGCAGATCTAGTTCACCCTCATTTTACTCGGGCTGGCAGTTGGGGGCGCGTTCGTCTTTCCCCTTTGCAGCTTGTCCATTCGCCCCGGCGACGCATGTTAGGAGACACAGCTGTTTCTCTCCTGCAGTGTACGGAACCCGTGCCGGCCACCCGTCAGCCCAGCACTTCTCTCTCCATCATCCTGAACAAGGACGCCGAGGGCTCTCCTTCACGGTGGAGGGTGCCGCTGCTTCCAGGCCTTCTCGACACCCCATCAAATCAGGTATGTCTTCCCTTACACGACACTCTGATTCCTCTGTCGCACTTCCTTCACGAATGGGAGCGTCTACCGGGGGTATCGCTGTGGGTTCTCCGCACAATTCGAACCGGTTACACTCTTCAGTTCGGGAAAAATAGAGGAATACCGCAGTCGAGCGAGGGTTCTTCAGCCGCTACTTCCTCGTTCCAAAGAGGGACGGCTTGAGGCCTATTCTGGATCTACTGGCGTTTGAATTTTCCCTCTACAAAGGGAAGTTCAAGATGCTGACGATAAAAACCATCATGTCTCAGGTCCAGGAGGGAGACTGGTTTGTCACCATCGACCTGAAGGATGCGTATTTTCACATCCAGGTCGTTCAAAGACACAGGAGGTTCCTTGGTTTGCCTTTGGAGGAAGGCTTACCAATACAAGGTCCTGCCCTTGGCCTGGCTTTGGCCCGAGAACATTCTGAAATGCATGGATGCTGCACTGGCCTTTAGGCTCCAGGGCATTCGTGTACTGAACTGGACGACTGGCTCATTCTGGCTCACTCCAGGGAGCTAGTGAGTCGTCACAGGGATATCGTTCTCGGCCACATCCATTCTCTTGGCCTCAGGATGAACGCCAAGAAGAGTGTGCTCCTCCCATCTCAGCGAACCGTGTTTCTAGGGGTTCGTTTGGATTCCGTTCAGATGCAGGCTCTTGCCCGGATACCCGATCTTACAGCATGTCTGGCCCGCTTCAAGCTAGGCCATCATGTCTCTGTAGGTACCTGCCGCAGGCTGTTGGGCCTCATGGCAGCAGCGGCCTCCCCTGTGTTGCCCCTAGGGTTTGCTTCACATGAGGCCGTTCCTTTGGTGGATGAAGGAGCTGAGGTTACACCCACTGTACCAGCTACTCGCCTTATCATGGTGTCGCGCGCGGTTGCTGTCGACCCCTTTTAATGTGGCGAGACCCGTTTTTCTCCGGGCGGGGTGAGAATGGGTGCGATCCACCGTCGCCATATGATCACGACGGACGCATAAATGACAGGCTGGGCGCGGTCTTGAAAGAAGGCGGCGGGAGTGGAAGGAAGAGTTCCTCTCTTGGTATATAAACTGCCTGGAACTCAGGGCTGTCTTCCTGGCTTTGAAGTATTTTCTCCCCGTTCTCGGGGGGTATCATATCATAGTCAGGACGGACAATTTGGCGGTTGTGTCCCACATCAACCGCCAAGGAGGTTCACGGTCGCGCACCCTGGACAGGCTTGCGCGCCGTCTTCTCCTTTGGTCCCAAGACAAGTTCCTCTCTTTGAGGGCAGTTCACGTTCCGGGAGTACTGAACCTGGCGGCCGATTTTCTGTCGAGATAGAAGCTCAGGCCGGGGGAATGGATGTTGAACCGTCAGACGGTATCCCAGATCTGGTATCTGTTTGGCAAAGCGGAGGTGGACCTCTTTGCTTCTCAAGAGTCATCCAGTGCCCGCTCTGGTTCTCCCTGAGTTTCCGGCGACTCTGGGCATAGATCGTTCGCCCACCATGGCGAATGTCAGTCTGTATGCGTTTCCGCCAATAAAGCTGATTCCGGCAGTACTATGCAGAGTGAAGGTGGCGGTGCCGTCTCCTTCTCATAGCCCCATTCTGGCCCTCCCAGACCTGGTTCTCAGCTAACTCCCCTCTTGTATCGGCCTCCTTGGGAGGTTCCGATCAGGCGGGACTTACTGTCCCAGCTTCAGGGCAAGATCTGGCATCCTCAACCAGAGCTCTGGAAGTTGTGGGTATGGCCCATACAGGGCCAAGGGCTGTAATTGATGGTTTGCCTGCCGGGTTCAGGAAACCATAGCCAGTGCCAGAGCCCCGCTACTAGGAAGCTGTACTCTTCCAAGTGGGCGTCTTTGAATCCTGGTGTTTGACTCGTCAATTGACCCAGTTAACTGCCCTTTTGGTCCAGTGCAGGAGTTTTTGCAAGAAAGGCTGACAGCGGGGGCGGCTGCTACCACCCTTAGGGTTTATGTAGCGGCCATTGCAGCTCGGAGAGAGCTGGATGAGATCCCCTTGGGGAGACATCGGATGGTCTCCGCCTTCATGCGTGGGGTCAGACGCCTTAGGCCTGTTCGCCCCACGGCAGTTCCTTCTTGGGACTTGTCAGTCGTCCTCGAAGGACTAGTGACGGCGCCTTTCGAGCCCTTAGAGTCAGCTTCGGAACGGATACTACTAGGGGCTTAACCTCCTCTCAAGCTCTTTTTAGAGGGGTACCCCTGGAGGATATTTGTGTTGCGGCAGGATGGTTCTCTCCGCACACCTTTGTCAGGTTTTACAACCTTGATGTTGATACGGCTCCAGGTTCTCAGGTCCTGTCTGTTTGAACCGACCGTATGTTGTTGGTTCATTATTGGACCAGATAGGCAGCGCTTTTCAGCTTGGCGTGTTTGGTATGTCGTTCCCGAAGCGGTCAACGCAGCGTTGAGTTCACCTATGAAAGAGAACGTCTCGGGTTGCTCGCGTAACCCTTGTTCTCTGAATAGGGAATGAGATGCTGCGTATGCTGCCAAGCTCCTCACGCTGCCGACAGGGTTCTTTTCGGCAGAGAAATCTGAGGAGTGGATGGCGCGTTCACCAGTATGAGCTGACGACGTCATTGCGTCAGAGATGGCGTCGCGCCACCAGCCAATGAATTGGCGTGATTCTATATGGGTTCAGACATCGGTCGCGCAGTGGGCATTCCCGAAGCGGTCAACGCAGCGTCTCGTACCCTATTCAGAGAACAAGGGTTACGCGAGTAACCCGTAAGCTATGCAGGTTAAAAGTTTTGTAAATGTCATGGACCTGTGTCATGCTACAGACGTAGCCAGCTGCTAGTAGTTAGCCGCAGGCTAGCGCCAAATGATAAGTAAACAAATGTTTTCTGTAAACTGTAGACTGATTTAATAGTTAGGTGAAGTTTGATATCTGGCATAAATTGTGACCTGTGGCATGCTACAGACTTAGCAGATAGCAGACTAGCTTTACATTAGCGCCTTCACTATGACAACAGTAGATCGTGTTGTAATCAATGTGTGCAATTCTTTTTGTAGAGAGGCATCACTTGACTCCAGTAGTCCTGACTTTGTGCCCTTCTTGTTTGTGTACACAAAGCAAAGCCAGACACCTAAGACAAAAATGGAAAGGTATAAATAATAATAAAAAAGTATCTTATCTATCTATAAGGCTTGTCTGTTTCTCCTTGACACAATATGCTGGTCTATTAGCCGCGCCATTTTTCTGACCCCAAGCTGCGCGCGCACCCAACCTAGGCTTTCGATGTTTACAAACATTGAAGGGGTCTATACAGCTGAGATAGAACGTGCAGAACAGTTGTGTTTCCTACATGACAATCTGTCGTTCTTAAACTGGGAGTACTGAGAACTTTCAGTGAAAGATGGGAAGAGTGAGGAAGATGCAGGGACTGCAAAATGAGTTAAAATTAAAGCACATTCATTTATAGTGTTCTGTAATGTTTACATAATTTCCTTCACTCAAAAATGAGGGGTTTGCTGCCATGTTATTTGCACTAAAATAGATTTTTGTTGCTGCTAAGTCAAGTGCATTCACAGTTTATTAATTGAGGACTTTGTTTTATATAAAAATGCGACAGGTTGCAAAAAGCAGAAAGTTAGAATGCACTTTAGATGTTCTGTGTCATTTATACCAAACACAAATGTTGCTGGTTGCTAGTGTGTTTGCAGCACTACTATGTATTTTTTATATTTTTCAGTTTAATTGATTTGTATTTATAAAGTTGTATTTATTTTATTTAAATGTATATTTAAGTTTATATTTATGTTCCAACAAACTTGGAAAAATTCTACTTGATAAATGCTCTAAAACTTTATGTAAATGATTGAAAGATTTTTTTTTATATTACCTATTTTATATATTTAATACTTGGTCAGTTTATTGATTTGTTTGGATAAATATTTAATTTGAATACCGTGCAGTGCACAAAATTAAGATTTGAGATATGTTTGAAGTCAGTGTTCAATAAATGATGTTAAGTTTAGAAATGTTGTGCATCCACTTATTATTAGTGTGATATTTCAGCATGCAAATGAAGATAAGGATATCCTAAAAATCGGCAGCACATATCTGACCTCTAAATATCGGCATCGGCTATAGAAAAACCCATTTCGTCGATCTCTAGTAGGGACATGTCCTAGCACCCCACCCCAATTACATGCCCTTGCTAATGACCGTAGTTAGGTAAGGATGGTTTAGGTAAATGCACCCTCAGAGTTTTCACCAAACCTCCTTTCTGAAATGGACCTCTGGTTTACTCTCACCTTATATTAGTTATACACGGTGGAGCTATATATATTATTTTTGGCACCTGTTACAGAAACACTTTAAAAATGGCAGTCGTTGGGCGAGTCGTTGGCCTAATGGATAGAGAGTTGGATTTGAAACCTGAGGTAACCCAAGGTTGTGGGTTCGAATCGGCTCCGGCAGGAAGTCCACGACTGCTCCCGGCGCTACACAGTCGGTTGCCCACTGCTCCAAGTGTGTACACTTGGATGGGTTAAATGACAGAGAACACATTTCACTCCTCATTATACTCTGTATAATTGTGTATGTGACAAATAAAGCTCATCCGAGCTTAATTTGTTGTAAAAAAATAAATATTCTGATTTGACTTTCTTCTATCACATCATGTTAGTTATACACGGGGTGCAATTTTATACACAGGGTGCAATATTATATTTATGGCTAATATTTGGTAACAATGACACTAGTTCTGCCTGGAAATCAATCAGGAGTTAATCATATTTTGAATAGAAAAAGGAGACACAGACCTGTACATATTCATTTACTTCCATTTATTTTTTGATCAGTGCTCAACATATAAACTTTTACTCCAAATATACACGCATTATGTATTCACATGTTTACCTCCTATTTATTTAAATAGAATTTAACCATTATTTCTTAATGACTCGCACACAGATGATTCTTTGACAATCCATTAATTAGTCCATATTGGATGATCATAATTCCCAGATTAAGGTGGCAGTAAACTTCTGCATTCTGTCCCATAATACATTTAAACATCAGTTTGTTGTATACAATATCTGCATTAGGTCACAGTAGAGTGAGTTTTGAGAAAAAACATTGTTTATTAATCTCATCTCTCAGGGCTCTAGACTGTGACCAACATTGTCACATATGTGACAATTTTCGGAGAATGTACCAGTTAAAAGTTGATGTGGTCGCATTTGTTGCTCCATAGCATCTGCTTCATATAACGCATGTCGCTGAGCATTGTAGCACGAGTCAGATTTCACTGATTACATGCGCTGTCAGTGCAGTGAATGATGTGAATATTATATAAAATATTGAATACAAAAATGACGTGAATGTTGAGGAAACGATGGTGGATGGAGGATTTGGTTTTCAAGCTAAAGTAATGTAAATGACCACATCTTAAACCAGAGAAGGTGTGGAAAACATGCAAGTCCTGTCACCGACAGCCAGTTTAGTTTGACTTGTCTTTTTTTTCTTTTAAAAAGCTTGCCTTTCCTAATACGCTATGAAGGTTTTATTTCTTTCTTTCTGTTTTATTTGATTCCTCAGTGTTTGCTATACGTTCTGTAATTTATTAGTCGGTATGTAATACAGCATGTGGTGTACTATGCCATGCCTCATCTTATTTGTTTTGTTAAGCATTATAAGCATGTTTGTCATGGTAGCCTACTGTTTAATAGTTGTTGTGTTTTTGATTAAGAACAACAATGAATCCATCTTTTGTTTTGGTCTTAAGTGAAAGTTGTATAGATATAATTAAAGCAGATAATTCTATTTTTCTTATAAAACGTGACAACAAGATTGTGAAAGCATCCGGAGCTTGGCTTATAACATAGCAAAAGAGTATATCCCGTTTACAAAATTCAAATCACAAATAAAACTACTGATGAAAAAGTTGTGGCAATCCCAGCCACAAATTGCACCCTGTTTATACAGAATACCATTTCTATTAATTCTCCACTGAATTATGTGATCTGAAGAGCACTGTCCGTTTTCTTCCACTTGCGCGAGTGTTATGAGTCAGAGCGTGTTCACTCTAGATCTGTCAATCAGATATCACTCCTGCCCTTCCATATGAAAAAATAATATTGAGAACAACTTTTTTTCTACAAATGAAAAATGAAATCAAATAGACATATGATTATGATGATATATTTTCTGTATGTTTCTTATGCAGCTCATGGTATTTTCATACAATGCACATCACTCTAATAAAAAGTAATATTTATTTATTTATTATAAATAACACAATATTATTTGTAGCGTTCACCAGACTAAAATTGAAATACTCCTATGAATGTAATAAAACAATATAAGTGCAACAGTAACATTCAAATGCCCATGACAAGCATGCAAAAAACATTAATATATTTATTTCAGCTGTACTTAAACATGTGGTTCTCACTCATTTTAGCTCGGTTGCTGTCAATACGCACCTGAGAGAGGTTAACACACCTGTTGCATATTATTATCTTCAGTACACGCTATAACTGAGAATAAAACACGACAGCCCGCTACTGGTCATGTACTTCATGTGCCAGAGAACTTTACAGGCCGCATCTTGCCCTGGCAGGTCATGGGGTCCTTTTCCCTTTGATGCACATTTTTAATGGCCACATCTGTAATACTTCCTATGTAAAGATGTTAGCCGGCCACAGCAGTTGGCATTTGCATTGAAGTCTCACAGCAGATGTGCACGTTCATATCAGAGGCTAAAATCATCTATTGTTTCTATGTAAAAATGTTATTGGTGCAGGAAATATACAAATAATAATAAATGCAGGTCATGACCCCTTTAAAAGTATTACATTTGAATAGCTTATACCTGCAAATTCCCCGTAGACAGCAGTAACATCATGAGCATGTGTATTACATGTTCAGCCTAGAGATGTGTAGTGTTTCCTTACAAAAGGACATCGCCAACTACTGGCCTAATGCAGCGTTTTAGTCGTTTTCATGGATCCTTGTGAACATGGACAGTTTTGACAACATTTTCATTTCAACACAAATGCTTTTATTTTATTTTCCAAATGTCCCAGTTGATTCTCATTCATTCATTTTAGGCCTGGTGAAAGAAGAAAGACAAGATCTGAATGAGCTGGAGGAGTGTCAGAAAGATCATGATGTGACTGGAGAAAAATCAGCAAGTTGCAACATTCTTATAACAGAAGTCCAAAGGCCTTTCGGCTGCTCTGAGTGTGGAAACACGTTCAAACATAAAAGAAGCCGTATGAAACATGATAATTCATAGTGGGGAAGAGCCTTTCTGCTGTTGTCAGTGCGGTAACACTTTCACGTCTAATGAAAACCTTAAGTATCACATTTTAATTCATGCTGGAATAAAGCCTTTTACCTGCCCTCAGTGTGGAACGAGTTTTACACAGAAAAGGCAACTTAAGGATCATTTGGTAATTCACTCTTCAGAAAAGCCTTTCAGCTGTTCTCAGTGTTGAAAGTCTTTCACACGTAAAGGATACCTTGAGACTCAAATGTTAAGTCAAGTCAAGTCACCTTTATTTATATAGCGCTTTTAACAATACAAATTGTAACAAAGCACTGCACAATATCAAAATAGGCAAATGTGTCAATAATGTAAAATGAGAGGATTTAACACTCAATTATCAGCTGAATGCATTTCATTATTGAATTTAGTAATGGCATTGTCTAGCTTAGTTCAGTTTAAATAATATCTGTGCTATAAAAGTCGATGATTGTGCTGGAAATGAAGTGTCCCCAACTAAGCAAGCCAGAGGCGACAGTGGCAAGGAAGCTCCATCGGTGACAGAATGGAGAAAAACCTTGGGAGAAACCAGGCTCAGTCGGGGGCCAGTTCCCCTCCGGCCAGAGATCAGTAGTTTGTTCCAACTGCAGCAAAGTCAGAGTGTAAGTGGTCCACTGGTTCCAGGGTCTTTCCCGATGGATGTCTAGGTGACGAGTTCCTCACTGGAGATCTGTCTCTGGGGCTCATCTGTGTCCTAGACTCCGCTGACGTTCAGCGCTGTAGAGGTTGTCTCTAGGTGCTGATCCACCATTTATGGCAAAGTTTGGTTAAGTCAGTATAATCGCTGATGGTTGGCTTCCTCTGAGGTCCTCCGAAGGGTTGTCATCGTCTCTTCTCAGGTGTTCGGTCATCTCAGATCGTTTAAGGGTTGGATCCAGACTGAAGCTTGTTTAATTCCTATGGGCAGAAACATATAAACAATAAAGACAATTAGCGCAGCAGTTGTTCCATCCAGGAATAACCCTGGATGAAATTATCAGTATAACCCAAGCTAAAGCATAATAATGTGCATTTGTTCAGATAGACTGGCAGTACACGATTATGAGATGCATTATATGAATGCTTGGCTAAAGAGATGTGTCTTTAATCTAGATTTAAACAGAGAGTGTGTCTGAACCCCGAGCGTTATCAGGAAGGCTATTCAGAGTTTAGGAGCCAGATATGAAAAGTTCTACCTCCTTTAGTGGACTTTGCTATCCTAGGTACTACCAAGAGTCCAGAGTTTTGCGACCTTAGGGAGCGGGTTGGATTGTAGCGTGATAGAAGATTAGTTAGTATGTAGGAGCTAAATCATTTAGGGCCTTATAGGCAAGTAATAATATTTTGTAACTGATACGAAACTTAATAGGTAGCCAGTGCAGAGACTGTAAAATTGGAGTAATATGATCATATTTTCTTGACCTGGTAAGGACTCTAGCCGCAGCATTTTGTACTATCTGTAGCTTGTTTACTGAAGATGCAGGACAACCACCTAGCAGTGCATTACAATAGTCCAGTCTAGAGGTCATGAATGCATGAACTAACTTTTCAGCATCAGAAACACTTAACATGTTCCGTAGCTTGGAAATGTTTCTAAGATGGAAGAATGCTGTTTTTGTAACATTGGAAATATGATTTTCAAAAGATAGGTTGCTGTCTAATATAAACCCAGATTTTTAACTGTAGAGGAAGTAACATTACATCTGTCTAGTTGCAAATTGTAATCCAAGAGATTCTGTGTACTGTTTTAGGTCCAATAAGTAATATCTCTGTCTTATCTGAATTTAATAGGAGAAAATTACTGGTCATCCAATCTTTTATATTTTAACACACTCTGTTAGCTTAGATAGTTTAGAGGTTTCATCTGGTTTTGTTGAGATATATAGTTGAGTGTCATCAGCATAACAATGGAAACTAATCCTGTATTTTCTAATAATATTACCAAGGGGCAACATATATAATGAAAATAATAGAGGACCCAGGACAGATCCTTGTGGTACTCCATACTTTACTGGTGATAATTGAGATGACTCCCCGTTTAAATAAACAAAGTGGTAGCGATCGGACAGGTAGGATTTAAACCATCTTAGAGCCTGCCCTTGAATACCTGTATAGTTTTGTAATCGATCTATCAGTATGTCATGATCTATAGTGTCGAACGCAGCACTAAGATCAAGTAAAACTAGCAATGAGATACAGCCTTTGTCTGACGCAAGAAGCAAGTCATTTGTAATTTTAACAAGTGCAGTTTCTGTGCTATGGCGGGGCCTAAATCCTGACTGAAATTCTTCATAGATATCATTTTTTGCAAAAGGAGCACAGTTGAGCAGACACTACTTTTTCTGATATTTTTGACATAAACGGAAGATTTGAGATGGGCCTGTAATTTGCCAGTTCACAAGGATCTAATTTTGGTTTCTTAATAAGAGGCTTAATAACTGCCAGCTTAAATGGTTTTGGGACGTGACCTAAAGATAACGAGGAGTTAATAATATTGAGAAGCGGTTCTTCTGCTACAGGTAACAACTCTTTCAATAGTTTAGTGGGTACAGGATCTAATAAACATGTTTTTGGTTTAGATGCAGTGATAAGTTTATTTAGCTCATCCTGTCCTATAGTTGTAAAGCAATGAAGTTTTTCTTTGGGTGCGATGAATGAAGCTGAAGTACTAGACGCTGTAGAATCTACATTTGTTATTGTATTTCTGATATTATCTATTTTATCAGTAAAGAAATTCATAAAGTCATTACTATTAAACTGTGAGGGAATATTTAGATCTGGTGAGATCTGTTTATTTGTTAATCTAGCCACTGTGCTAAATAAAAACCTTGGATTGTTTTGGTGATTATCTATGAGTTTCGGATATACTCGGTTCTTGCAGTTTTTAGAGCCTGTCTATAGCTGGACATACTGTTTTCCATGCAATTCTAAAGACTTCCAAGTTCGTTTTTCTCCATTTGCACTCAAGAATACGAGTTTCTTTCTTGAGAGAATGGGTATAACTGCTGTAACATGGCGCAGCACTTTTTTCTCTAACCTTTTTTAATTTGATGGGGGCAACAGTTTCTAACGTATTAGAGAAGATAGTTCCCATGTTGCTAGTAATTTTGTATAGTTCATCTGTATTTATGGGTACACAGAGCATAAAGTCATGCTAGCATAAAGTCTTTCATCTGCTCTCAGTATGAATAGTTTAACCTGTAAATCAGGATTTAATCGTCAAATGAGAATTCACACTAAAGAGATGCCTTAACAGATGGTTCATACAAAACAAAAATTAAGACTCACAGGCTGACTTTTTTTTTTTTTAAGCATGAAAATCTTGTGCACTGTGTAGGGATGGATATTGTTAGGCTTTTAGAGGTATTACTGCTCGGGTATTACTGATCTGCTGATCTATCTGGTATTTTAACAGCTTTCTTATTGGTTATTTTTGTTATTTAAAAACAAAAACTAAACAGACATTTTGACAGTGATGGGGAAAGTTACTTTTAAAAGTAATGCATTACAATATTGTGTTACTCCTAAAAGTTACTAATTATGTTACTTAGTTACTTTTAAAGTAATGCATTACGTTACCTTTTTCAATATGAGCAGGGCTTGATTGTTTGTTTTAATAAAATAAGTTCTATTTGTAGCAAATGTAAAAGCCCTTTCACACCAAAAGTGTATTGAAAAAACCTCAGGCTGAAGGACTAGTAAAATCACGTCTGTACAGAAGAACACAGGAGAAGATTCAACATTCTTCAGCTATTCGTTGTGCACAATTGTTAGTTTATCTAAAGTCATTTTTGCTTATTAGTATGAATGAACTGAGATAATCAAGGTCAACAACAAACACAGTGGTTAATAAAATGGGATTAGATATACAGGTATTTGTGTTGTTTAACATATTTAATTATTGCAGGTTTGCATCATATTCTGAGTTTGCATTTCACTGTTTTAATTCATTTTGATGAATACTGAATCTGCTTTTTGCCTGTGAGATGAATAAATACACATTCACATGTAGTCTAGATTATAACTACAGTAAGATCATGTTCACACAGCACACTGTCAGTGAATAAATGGGAAAAAAGTAACTGCCGTTACTAACTCAGATATTTTCTTGTAAATTTAAAAGAATTTAATTGACCCCCCCCACCAACACTGCATTTTGAAATTCCTCAGTCCCCCCAATTCTCAGGATGTGAACTTTTTCTCTCAAAACTATAAAACATGAAATATTTTCAGCTCTAGGCGTTTCTTGTTCACTCCAGATTTGAATTGCTTATTAGTTTAAGCAAACTGCTGGTGTTTAGGCATGTGTGCATAGTCTACAGTTTGCACAATAACTACAAGAGCATTGCTTTCTGATTCTCAGACAAATTATATAATTGTTTGATGTTTGTATTCATCATGTGTCTCATACAAAATGATCCAGAATCTGTCAAACATATATTAAAAAATTCTACCAATGTCCACCAAGAAGATGGAAACCTGTAGCAATAGTTTTTCCCCCTCATTCTCTCTCTCTGATGGATGTCATTGTGTGGCAATTTTCTGTTCACTATATATATCCATTCATAAAAAAAGTGTAAAATAGACATGCAAATGTGAATTTTCTGTTTACATGTAACACAATGTACTGTATATATTCAAATGTGTATATTCTATCTCTGTGTATTATAATATTGACTTTTCCCAGTGAAGTTTGACCTACCATTGAAATCAACCAGCGAACACACCCGGGTGGGGGTTGTACCTCAATTTTGTCCCAGAAGAGAACACATCAATTGCTTAAAATCTTTTATTTGCAGCCATGTAGGTGATTTTAATGATATTTATTTGTTCAAATAACATGCAAAAAAATTATCAAACACAGCAGGGTTATTTTTAGTAATAGCTTTTATTTTTAGTAATTTTGCTTATGTTGTGTTCTGAGCTCCAGGGCAGCACTTCATCTTAAAAGAAACAGCAGCCAGACTGACCACCTCACCACTCTAATTCCAACATGTTCAATTCATTTTGTACCCATAAAAGGGGTAAATAGTCCATTCATAGAAAAAAGTGATGCCCCCACACAATGCCTTTTTCCAGGGTTAACACTCAGACTAATACCTCTTTGTCCACTGTGGAGTATTTGTGAGTGTACGTGAAAGCAAATGCCTTCTTCACAATCTGCATGAAGTTATCAAATCCCTGCCAAGACCATACAGGGCTCTAGAGTGCGACCAATTTGGTCGCACGTGCGATCTAATTTCTCTCGGGTGCGACTAACAAAAATCCCAGGGCGCACTGGTGCGTCCAGCCATTCGAGAAAGAAAAAAAAGTATCCGCGACTCAGAAACTCTGTGGTTCGACAAAAGACACCCCGTTAGGCTTATATCGTGGTCTAAAACAATCAGAGATAGTGAAGGGCGGACCCCCTCTGATTGGCCGCAGTCCAGATATTCCTGTATGTGTGTGTGGCGTTGACAAATGCGTCACGTGTGCTGCTGCAGTCAGACAGAGAGAAAGAGGTGAGTAGTAGATGCGTGCAGTGTTGCCAACTTAGCGACATTTAGCGCCTTTGTAGACCCCATAGCAACTTTTTGTTTTCCAAAAAGCAACTAGTGACAAATCGAGTCTCTCAGAGTGTCTCTGTGATCGCCAGCAACGGCGCGAGATCAGCGCTTTCTCTGCATCTGCTCTGTTCAGCGGCGTCTTAGAGGAGCCCGTTCAGTTAAAACAGATATTATTGCTTCTCTAAATGTACATGCAAATATAGAAGAAATCACAGCACAGGAATTGTCTTGTCTTATATTGTGTATTATTTGATTTCATCAGACAACGGCTCAATAAAATTATAAATTAGTATTTTGTGCAGACTAGCTTCTTGGAAGGAGAGCTGGTTATGAATTCTTAAAGGGACGTGTTTCAGTCATTATTTCATATTTATCCTGTTGACTGACAACATAAACAGTCAAATATATAAAGTAAAACAGTTTTATTGAGAATTTGGCTGCATTAAATACAGTATGAGCACAGAGAGGCGATTAGACAGAACAGAACAGTTATTTTTTCTTTACTTTACTTTAGTCATTTAGCAGAGACGCTTTTATCCAAAGCGGCTTACAAATAAGAAAAAGTAACTAAAATTAAAAGTTAAAACTATACATATTATATACACACATTTAAGAAGATAAAGACATGAAATAAACATGACAAATGCATACAACATTTCAAAACTAAACATTTAAATGAAAATAAAGCTAAAAAAATTCAAAATATTAAATCAAGAAAAGGTATGAGTATAAAATGCTTCTAACATAACACTAAAGGCCTATGGTACTTCTTTTTGCATAGTAAGAATTGGTTATAAAACTGTAAATACTTTTTTTTCATTATGTTTAGTGCAATTATTTGGTAGTCTGTGGTGGGATGGGGCGCAGGATTGTTTTATGGGTTTAAGGGGGTTTGAGAAGCACTGCACTAGAGCATCCCTTCGTTCAGACACAGTGGAAGATCTGATCAGAATCAGTGTAGAGAGGGCAAGTCTGGAAGATGTTTAATGCTAGAGAGTGTGGTCAGCTGGTTTAGCCGAGGCCAAAGATCAAGAAGGCCAAACTACAGGAGTTGGCCATTCGAGGGGCATGTAACTGCAATGGAGGATAGTCCATAAGACATTGAGCCATGAGATGTTCAGTTTGACGCCCTTAAAACACTTAATTTAGATTTTATTTATCTTGAGATGTTTTAAGTTTAAATCTCTGCTCAGTGAAGCACTTTTAGCACCAACACTTTTTCAGTAAGTTACCTTTCTTGTAGAATTGTGCTTCAAATAAAGAACTTTATGTTGACCAGATTGTTAGTTAGTCGTTTACTAGTCAATATTGCCTATATAAAAATTTCGGTGCACCTAACTTTTGTGCCGGTGCACCTAAGAAAAAAAGTTAGGTGCACCAGTGCACCCAGTGCAAAAAGTTATTCTAGAGCCCTGCCATAGTAAGAAGCATCAGTTGGAAGATAAGGTTTAAAGAGAGCAGGAACTGGGCTCTCCACCAGCACTGCTTTCACGCTATAAAAAAATGTTTTGCTTCTGGAGTCAAACAAATTGCAATTCTAACAAGAGCTCCACTTCTGTAGCAATGTCCTGTAAGAATCTGCTGTACCAAGAAATTAATCTGAGGAATAGATGAAGTGAGGATAAGTTGTATTGAGTCAGAGCATTGACAGTTGCTTTGATGTGAGCTGCATCAGGCAAGATCCAGGGCCCTCATTTATCAAGTGCGTATGAACAGATGTGTGCATAATAAGTGCATAAGCACAGTTTCATGCAAAGTGTGTGGTCTACCAACTTAAACTTATATGTAGGAATGTATGTAAATACAGTATAAGGACAAAATACAGAAATATACACTGTTGATAAATGAGGCCCCCGTTTTTTTGAGTTCACGTCACCCAGAAATTTGTGAGAATATTGCTGCACCCCCAACTCATTCCCCAGTTCCTCCAAAAGGGTTAAGGGGCATTTGTCAACTAGTAACGCTTTTTTAAGCTTACGAAGATAAACAATACAATTTTCCAAATTTCTTTGTAGCGACCACTATTGGTGAAACCCATGCATCAATTCAGTGGTTCCCAACCCTGGTCCTGGAGGCACCACAACACGGCATGTTTTGCATGTCTCCTTATTCAAACAAACCTGATTCAGGTCATCAGCTCATTAGTAGAGATTCCAAGACCTGAAATTAGTGTGTCAGAGAAAGGAGGCATTCAAAATGTGCAGTGTTGGGATGCCTCCAGGACCAGGGCTGGGAACCACTGCATTCACTCAATGAAACCTGTATTCAGCAGAGATTGTAGGTTCTCTGAGATTACTTGACTCGCAGCAAAAGGAAGTTGGGGAAGTTTTTGTTGGTCCCACTTTATATTAGGTTGCCTTAATTACTATGTACTTGCATTTAAATTAATTTGATACAATGCTACATGTTCTTATATTTTTAAAACTACCTATATGTAGTTATCTGTAACTAATTTCTGTAATTACATTTATAATTACACTGTTGACCCATCCCTTACACCTTAACCCACCCTTAAACCTAACCTACCTATACCACCTAACCTGTCCCTAACCTGGCAGAAAAAGTGTGTTGCAATCAGTGTTGGGGGTAACGCATTAGAAGTAACGCGAGTTACGTAATAATATTACTTTTGTCAAGTCCCGGTGCCATGGTCGGGCAATGTGGGGCCTGGCCCGCCCTGTGAGTCACTA
This sequence comes from Gymnocypris eckloni scoliostomus, assembly GCA_027564155.1. Lineage (NCBI taxonomy): Eukaryota > Metazoa > Chordata > Actinopteri > Cypriniformes > Cyprinidae > Gymnocypris > Gymnocypris eckloni. The sequence goes on from CM050418.1 coordinate 35,540,959, forward strand.
GTGCCCGCCCTGGAAACATCAGTTATTATTTATTTACCATTGCATTGCGAAAAAGCGGATATCTGTCTCCTCCAGGCTGTGTGCGGCGCGTCAATCTGAAAGGAGGCGGGGTGAAGTTACGAGTTTTCGCTGAGAGCTTGAGGATCCAATGGCGTTACGAAGTTTTACTGACAAGCTCTTTTTAATGATTGGCATTGGTTAAACATTTTAAAACCCTCTGATTTAAAATAATAATGACGAATTATAATGGAGATATGAAGTATGGATAATTTTTCATGGCACACCTGACTGGGCTAGGGTATGGCAACTGCCATTCTCTGCCACACACAACGCCGCCCTGCTCCCTTCACCTCTCGACACGTCCCACCAGTCCTTGCTTGTTTGCACAATTATTTATTTTTATCAATAGGCTACTGTTATCAAAAGTTATCATTTGTGTATATATATATATATATATATATATATATATATATAACTCCTAAATACAAATGTGTTTGGTCTTATTTAAAAATAATAATTTTAGACGTATTTGATTGGTTTGTCAATAGGGAGCGGAAATGTTTGGTTGTTTGCTAAGCATAGTGCTACCGCTTAGCGTTAGTTGTAATTTTTTTTTTTAAATGCTGCGCTATCTCGTGTGGCAGTGCTATGGATATACGGCGTTTCTTTAATCAAAAACCACCAAATTTGGCAGGAGAGGGCAGCAGCGATGTAACGTTAGGCGAAAGCCCTGGGTGTCGCACTCGCAGTTCGCAAGACATTGATTCAACTCCCGAGAGTGGTGCAGAGGCCAGCCGTTCCAGTTGCCAAGGCCTCAAGCAAGGGTCGTCACAGGTGGAAGCACCAGGGAACCTCAGAGTTGAGAAACCCAACCAAGTAATCTTAAAAAACTTTCCTGCACGTGTTTTCTCAGGCAAAACATATCATTTAATTTCTCCTCGAGAGAGGCAGCGCAGCCTTGTTAGCGTCATTACATTATGCACTATCGATCACCATTTAAACTAAAAGATGAAGATTCATTATCGCGTTTTGGTGATTGTTATTGGTGTTTTAATCAGGCTAGGCTACTTGTCTGCTCGGGCACGTAAAATTAGCTTTCAGTTGGCCTTTTAAAAAAATCCACTTGTCCCGAATAAGCGGACAAGTGTTGATGTCGAGCCCTGCGATGTGTGTTTAGACTGCTTCAGTAGGCTATAGGTCCAATCTTTACGACTCCTCTATTGTATTGAGTCAGTGGAGTGGTACGTCAATTCTTCCTCGTTTTTTTGTCCATTTAATTCATAATAATGATGTTATGCATTGCAATGAATTTGATCTCATTAGTGCCCCCCTGAAAAAATGAAATGCCCGTCTGTGAATTTGTGTCTGGCGCCGGGTCTGCAAGTAACTAGTAAAGTAACGCATTACTTTTTAATTTGCAAGAAAATATCTGAGTTACTTTTTCAAAAAAGTAAGGCCAGTGACTTTTTCCCCATTTATTGACTGACAGTGCGCAAACATGTTACTATAGTTCTAGACTAAATGTGAATGAGCACTAATTCATCCCACTCCCAAAAAAATAACTTTTCAGAATTCATCAAAAATATCACTCTAATTATCAAATTATACTCACTTATTCAGTACTCATCAAAGTTAATTAAAACAGTGAAATGCAAACTCAGAATATGAGCAAACCTGCAATAATTAAATATGCTAAACAACACAAATGGATCTAATCCCATTTTATTAACCGATGTGTTTGCTGCTCCAGTTCAACCATACAAGCAAAAATTATTTTAGATAAACTAACAATTGTGCTTCATTGTTTTTTATTGCTGAATATAACTTATTGTATTAAAAACAAACAATCAAGCCCTGCTCGTATTTAAAAAGTAATGCGAAAGTAACACAAAAGTAACATAACGTGTTACTTTCCATAAAAAGTAACTTTCCCCAACACTGGTTGCAATACAATATGACCACAATAAGTACATTGTACTTATTTTTGATGTTAGTACATAGTAGTTAAGACCACCAAAAATAAAGTGTGATCCATCATCACGAACAGAAGGAGCAGAAACAGTACTGAGAAACAGAGTAGTCATGGTAAATAGTATATTTTAGTGCTGTAAGTACACCCATGCCAAATAAGGTGGTGGGTGAGGACGAGGAGAGATCCTCTATGATTGTAAAACGCTTTGGGTGTACAGCTTCTGCTTTTGGCAGATTAGTCCCTCTCACACAATCCATGGTTAGTGAGGCTACTTCCACAACCGCCACTTGATCAGTGAAGCTCCTCCCACTGCAATTCACCAATAAATGCTGGAATATTCCCAACAGTTTACAAGTGAAGACTAGGGAGTTCTGCAAATACTGAGTTTATTAAAGAGGACACAGAGAAGATGAAAGATCCAGAACCCTGCAGAATCAAACACACTAGAGATACTGAAGAACAAACAGGTTGATCTTTATGCTTGATTTCTCATTCATTCATGATGCTGAAGAACATTCATGTTATAAAGATTTAAGCACTTCTTCAGGTTTAGATGAATAGAAATGGGATTTTGGTTTTCATTAATAAACTGTAAACACCAAACTGCATCAAATAAATTAACTTTTATTAAATAAATGAACTTTCCAGAATGGCTGACAGGATTGGACGCATAACTTTCTGATAGTTTCTGATAAAGTTCTCATAACTTAAAGTTGTTTATAGTAGATTATTGGTCTTGCAATAACTTTGGTAAGAAGGTTAATGAATGTGCATTCACGAAGTACAGTAGTTAAAGCTGAAGTTGCTCTCACACTAGAGATTGAGCACGTGAAGTTGAACAGAAATGCATGGAGATTGGCCTGAGCTTGTGTTTCAGTCTTCCACATTCACAAAGCACCTGGATGACGATGAGCTATTCGGGTATCGTTACCTGCCCCACAAATCGTGATGCAGAACCTGATTTTACCAAGTGCGACATGTTCCTGGGTCAACATCTTTGTTGATCCTGGAACAACATGGTTATTAACCAATCAGATTTAAAGAACAAGTTTTTAATATTGGGGAAATTTAGGCTTACAATCAGTGTTTGTTGCTTGTACATCAGTGTCATTCATCTATAATTTCCTCTGATTTTAGGGATTACTCATGGTCAAGGTTAGGTTTAGATGTAGGAAAATGGTCAATATTACATTTTTGGATTAAAATGTTGTTCCAGGAACACATCTAACTCCGCAAAATCAGGATGTGCAATCGTGATCATAACTATTCAAAGAATGAGATGGAGGCTCCACAAGCTCTTGAAGACAAGAGGAGAGAGTCACTATAATCTGACTCATTTGACTTACAATGGAGAGAACAGGAACCTCGTGCTGGACACTTTGCAGAATCATCTGATGTTATTATCTTTATCTTAAGTGTCAGATTTAATGCACTTCACCTTAATTTTTAATGTGATGTTACATCAGGATGTAGGATCAGTATATCTTAAACAGGTTATTACATTTGTAATCCCACAGAATGAGAAGTCTAGTGTGACTAATTAAATAATTGTTTTGAAAATATATATTCACATCTAAAATGTAGATGTTAAAATTATGGCATTTTATGGCACATTTTTAATGCTATTATGCTAGTAATAAAGTACCTCATTCATGGAACGCATTATTAATTTATAGAAATGTATCAAAAAGATAATAGTAGTAGTATAGCAGTTGTCTATTTCATTTCACTTCGCATTTCTCAATTTGAATAATTTTGATGTACTGAAAATGAAATTAAACTGTTTTTCTTTCATTTCAGCTGATGGAAGAGAATGAGGAGAGTGAAGAACTGAGTGAAGTGGAGGAAAAACATCATGACAAACCTAGAGAAAAACATTTGAGTCGCACACTGACTAAAAATATATTTTTAAAGAAAACAAGTACCAACAAATCTTTCACTCTCTTGAGAACATTGTCCATTTTAACCAAAGACATGACGTCTGATGACCCTGAAATTGAAGAGCTCTCCATGTCATTACAGACTCAACCGCACATTACCGCACAAGTTTCTGACAAGCTAAAAGACATGGCTCACAGAAAAAAGAGCTATGTAAAAACAGGACATTGCTGTGTATTCAATAACATATGCAAAAAAAAAAAAAACTTGCGTATCACAGCGTACGTAACACCCACTCCCTTAAGACGTAACACAAACAATATTTTCTGAGCCTTTTTTATGCTTTATGATTAAGTTATAATTATGTACAATCAACGACCAACGCATAAGATGTTGATTGTGATTGTACATTCTGGATAAAAAAACATTAACAATGTTAATTTTGTCAGGCATTTTTGATTTAGTCAGTCTTTATCTTGAGACGAAAATGCTTAATAGTCTTAGTCACATTTTAGTCATTTGAGTCTTTCATAGTTTTAGTCGATGAAAAGTCATTGCATTTTTGTCAACTTTTAGTCATTACTTTTAGTCAAACTTCCGTTACCAACATTTATTTTGGTAGCTATTTTATATGTAGTATTCAAACAAAAATAACCATAAATTATTCTCTCTTTAGACCAAATCAATTAAGCTTATGATAAATTTAAATCAAGGATTGAATTTGGAAAAACTGGAATAAATGTTCATATTTTGGTAGTGATACATATTAAGCTAATTTTTCCAATACAGTAGGTTTACTTAACAAGTATACATTTATTTAAAAACAATAGTTGGTTAACATTGATGACACAGATAATTAGGAATGCTGTCCCTTTAAGACAAAATATAGCCGATTATTTTTTTCTATATTTAATACAATCACACCAGCATGATTAGATCGATCAGTGCGTCATATGTACCTGCTATATTCAAATCTGATTACAGGCTGCTGGCGCTGAGCCAGATACAGACCCGTTTGAACAGTGCTGCATTATAATCAATCACACACTATGCTGTCGAGTTTATAAATGTATTGACCAATCAGAGAAGTTCAAATGAGTCATAGCTAAAATGCTGGTGTTTTCTTCAATTGTTCGCTGACTAAATAACTATTTCTGGTGAATTCTCTCGTTAGAAACAACAAAGTGCAAATGTGTGTACGATTCTGTAAGATATTAATTTCATAGTGTAAACAGCTTCAGTGATTTTAATGGGAGCTTTTGAGAGTGTTAGAACTAGAATGTCTGTGAAAATGTTCTTTGATAATGTAAATGTTCTTTGCATAATGAAAGTGTTATGATTTCATGATTTATTCACGTTAACTTTCAATGTTAAATTTACATTAAATATAAAGTCAGTCATATAAAAAACACATAGTGCATGACACCCATAAACAGACAGGTTTTTTATGCATAGTCAATAGATTATTACAGCATTAGGTTACTATAGATCAACATAATATATAAAGGTGAGAATCAAGATATCCCATGATACAATACCTTTGGGAAAGTTTCAAATAAAAAGGAAAAAATAAATAAAACATAAGCGCTATTGTGGCTGCTGTGTGTCACATGACACCCCCTCCTTCTCCTCAACTCATGCCCCTCAAAAATAATGAGTGCATGATACACTGCTGACACACATTCAGTTTTCACCCACAAGTTTACGCTCACTTAAGCCATAATAACCGACTGTATTTACGTGACATACTCTGACTCTACGCGATAGACATTTTGGCTGATGTTGGGGTATTTGAACACTTATTGCGTGCTGTATGAGAACTGAAGAAGTGAAGCATGCACGAGAGAGAGCACTTCCATCAATGCGATTCCACTCATCCCTCCTTCACTAACTTTAAGGTAATCAACAACGAATTGTGACTCCTGGGAAAAACGGGACATCTGGTCACACAGTCCCTAACCATTCAGGTGCTGAGGCCAATTGTTTCAGATCACTAGTTCGCGTTTTGGTTTCTGATGCAGAAAAGTTAGTTCATGCATTCATGACCTCTAGACTGGACTATTGTAATGCACTGCTAGGTGGTTGTCCTGCATCTTCAATAAACAAGCTGCAGATAGTACAAAATGCTGTGGCTAGAGTCCTTACCAGGTCAAGAAAATATGATCATATTACTCCAATTTTACAGTCTCTGCACTGGCTACCTATTAAGTTTCGTATCAGTTACAAAATATTATTACTTGCCAATAAGGCCCTAAATAATTTAGCTCCTGTGTACCTAACTAATCTTCTATCACGCTACAATCCAACCCGCTCCCTAAGGTCGCAAAACTCTGGATTCTTGGTAGTACCTAGAATAGCAAAGTCCACTAAAGGAGGTAAAACTTTTTCATATTTGGCTCCCAAATTCTGGAATATCCTTCCTGATAATGTTCGGGGTTCAGACACACTCTATTTAAATCTAGATTAAAGACACATCTCTTTAGCCAAGCATTCATATAATGCATCTCACAAACTTATACTACCTGTATAGCTGATCAAATGCACATTATTATGCTTTAGCTTGGGTTGAACAGATAATTTCATCCAGGGTTATTCCTGGATGGAACAACAGCTACGCTAATTATGTCTTTATTTGTTTCTCTGTTTCTGGATTAACATCCCATAATGACACAAGCTTCAGTCTGGATCCAACCCTTAAATGATCTGAGATAACCGAACACCTGAGAAGAGATGATGCCAACCCCTCAGAGGACCTCAGAGGAAGCCAACCATCAGCGATTATACTGAATTAACCACATTTTGCCACAAATTAATTATATTGAGTTTCTACAATATAAATCTATTTTAGAAACTTAATTTCCTGTGAAGTTGCTTTGCAACGATTGTATCGTAAAAAGCGCTATACAAATAATCTTGAATTGAATATCCGTCCACTGCGGCTGCCATACGGAGACTAGATATGCAAACACCCCTTATCCAATGACAGGGATGCACATTTTGAAAGACAAGACCGTTAAATTCCTAATAGGAGATTACATTCAACACACATTTGACAATAAAGAATTTAAGAGAATACGTTATGGCAAAGAAGCGAAGCGTCATCACAACTCAATTTAGGGTGCCGAAAGACAATATAGTGTATCGATGATAGTCAAAGATAACACCTGTTGCTGATGTCTTTGATGGCAGCGAGACGATTATTATTATTACTAGGTGCCTATTTTTAGTGATGCAGCTTAGAGAGTCGCTTCAGAAACTTGCCAAGGCACGGCTGATCATCTCCGGTGGCCTACATTGTAGATCGCATAATAGTCGCGCTACACTGAAGTCAGTTATGATGGTCTTTGGTAATGTAAATGTTCTTTGCTCATTTTGAATAACTGAGGATAGGTAACCGTTTGATTAAGTACTTGTCGACAAACATTTCAAGAACAATCTTCCTCCTCTTGGAAGATTGGCGCACGTCTCTGTCTCTTTAGTGCCATCACGAGCCGCTGCTGGCAACTCCTAACCACTTGAGAGAGCTCTCGAGCTGTCTTAAATTACTGGGAGAGTAAGAGTGATTCTTAGCTTAAAAAAATTGATAACTTGCTTTTATACTGTAGTAGAGCATATAGGACTTGATATTACAATGCCTTAGAATAATCGGCATTTTGCTAACATCTTGAGTGGAGAGCAGGCAATCACATCATTGGGGTCATCAGGTGGGCACCCTCCTTCCTTGGTGTTTCGCTGATAGGCCCACGACACCTCAAAGGGCTCAACAGCAACACCTGGCGTCCCAGGTGTGCTCCCTCTGCTTTTACCCTCTAGGTCATCTTACAGCCAATTTGGGATCCTTCCTTTTATCCACAGCCCGTTGCTGCTTCGCGCTCCGCAGCCTCTGACAGCAGCCTAATGGCTTGTTGTAAGGCCTGTCCTCTGACTCCTAACCCTTTCAGTAGCCTAGTTGTTGCCATGGCTACAAAACCTCTGCACCCAACCTCTACGGAAGCAACTGGGTTCGCCATCCCGTTGTACTGCTTCAGCTGCTAGGTCTGAATACTTCAGCCTTTTTCGTTTGCTTCACCAATTGCAGCTTCCCATGGCACAGTTAGTTCCACGATGAACAAGGACTTTTGTGACTTTGACCACAGTATTAGGTCAAAAGATGGAAGTTTGAAAGTAGGAGTAAATTTCATGAATTCTCAGCACTTAAGACTAAAATGGCACTTTGAGAAGCTTGATAAATACGGGCCCAGATTTACAGGCAAGGCTTAAAACTAGTCCCAGACTAAAATGTATGCCTGAGATGTTTCAAATGAAAGAATCGTGCACCGACTGATCTTAAAGTATGTCCGTGCCTTTTTGTTTGGTCAGATGCTCACCACCAGTATTTTTTTAAGACATGTTTATAAAAAAAACTATTTCAATAACTGAACTATGTCCTAATCCTGGTTTAACCGAAGCCCTGTCTGTGAAACCAAGCCCTCTATCTTTCTTTGGCTTGCTGAATTTTTTTTTGTGAAACCAAGCCCTGATTAGACAAAAACATAAAAAAATGGCACAACAAATGAAAACAAGAACACAAATTTTACATGCATTTCATAGACATGTAATGGTTTACATTTGTATTGCACTTGTTTGTAGATCTCATTTAATAGATTACACTTTCATCAAAACTGTTGCTATTGATGTGTAAAAGTTGTAATTATCACAGGTGTTTGTTGATCTCGTTGTATTTACACTGTTTTGTCCAATATGTATTGTAAGTGTGCGGTGAATCGAGCGATTCAATCAGAGAATCATTTTGTAAAGCAATTGATTAAATTGACTCAAACTTAAACTTCAATGAAGTTTATTTTGCTACATCACTAACGGAATCAGTGTTTATGATAAACTGATTCACAATTCTGTTACTCATGTGAGGATGTGCTTTACTTGCACAAAATAAAGCACATTAAAGCATTACAATGCTACAATCAATATTAATGAATTAACTTTACATCGCTTGTAACTCTATAAAACAGACTGGATGGTTTTCATTGATTTAAACACTGTAAATGTTTAAAAACAAAAATCTTTCTTCGGCAGAATCAACAGATGCAGGAGCGCGGCGCATACATATGATGTAACATCATCATACCAACATAAAAGTCCTGGGAGTATTTTAGAAAGCAGGTTAAGTGACATACCCGGGGCCACGTTAAAAGGGCTCCTTCCAGGGGAAAAAACTAAATTTTTTACTTCTTATTGGAACTGCATAAACGACCTAAAGCCTGTCATCCTCAAAGATCATTAAGAGGTACTTATGGAGAATTTAATAATCTCTGTTTGCACTTAAATTGTTGATGAAAAATCACATGAAATTCAGTTCACTAAGAATAACAAAGATTTATCTAAGAGATCCAGGATTGACTTTTGGCTTATTTCAATTGATTTATTAGATAGTATGGAAGAAATAAGAATAGAACCTTTAGTTTTTTTCTGATCATATGATCTCTTTAGTAATATGCAAGGAATCGATCAATTTAATTTAAACCAAATTATTGGAAATTAAACAATACCATGTTGAGTGATAAATTATTCAAACAAACAGCCATAAAATTATTTTAAAAAAAATTACAAAAGCCAAAAAAGTTACAATATAATGCAAAGTTCAGATTCATAATATCAAAAGCCATCAAAAGGGGGAAATAATTATCTAAGGAAAACATATTGAGACAAGACAGAATACTTCAGGGAATAATTAAAATTTATGAAAAGGATGCGCAATCTGCAATCTGATATCAATATGTTAATTGAATTACAATCTGAATTGGATAAGATCTATCAGAATTTAGCACTGGCAGCATTCATTTGTTCTAGATGGAAATGGATAGAACATGGTACAAGGAATACCAAATGTTTTCCTAATTTAGATTTTTTTTAAGTGTTAACAGTATAGATACACTTAAAATTAATGAGCAGATATCTGAAGACACTAAAACAATTTCAGATTTTATAGAAGTATATATATATATATATATATATATATATTTATTTATTTATTTTCTCTTTTCTACTACTTGTTTCACTTCTTTTCAGTTTTATAACCATTTTCTTACTATGTGTAAGAAAGTTGTTGTTTGTTAGCAAGTTTGGCTCAGTGTTATTTTTTAGGATTACTGATAAACGACTGTCCTTGGATTTTTATTTGTTATCAATTTAAATTTTAGTTTTTATTATGTCTGAATATATTATGTCTTTATAGGTCTTTTATTAAGTTTTCGTTTTTAGTACTTCAACATAGGCTACTACATGGAAATGAATAATATATATATGGGTGTTTGGCTTAGTGTTACAGGTGCATCTCAATAAATTTGAATGTCGTGGAAAAGTTTATTTATTTCAGTAATTCAACTCAAATTGTGAAACTCGTATTAAATAAATTCAATGCAAACAGACTGAAGTAGTCTTTGGTTCTTTAATTGTGATGATTTTGTCTCACATTTAACAAAAAACCCACCAATGCTCTCTACAAATTAGAATACTTCATAAGACCAATAAAAACATTTTTAGTGAATTGTTGGCCTTCTGGAAAGTTCATTTACTGTATATGTACTCGATACTTGGTAGGGGCTCCTTTTGCTTTAATTACTGCCTCAATTCGGCGTGGCCAATTCGCCAGCTCAATTCGGCATAGATTCTCTATGGCAGTGGTTCTCAAAGTGTGAATGCAGCGTGCCACTAATTGGTGTGAGCTTCCTCTAGTGGTACGCAGAGGAATCTCAGAATTAAATATAAATCAGGCCGCGTGTCCACCAAAGTGATTTTTTTTTTTTTTTAATGGGAGCGTCTTTTTCATGCTGAGCACTCGAGCGTTTTTTTCTTGGCACCGAGAATTTAAGAATGTTAGCACTCATCACTGTCACTTTTTAGTCAGCTAACCAATCACAGTGGAGGAGGGGCGGGACTAATACCGTCACACCCTGCTTGTACTCCTGAACAACAATGGAGAAGTTAATATTGCTTGTCTCTGAGTATTTATGTCTTTACCAGATGGAATTGCCGGAGTACAATAATATTGTTATGAAAAATAATGCTTGGAGAAACATTTCATTCGCGATGCGTCTGCCATATTACTTTAGCGGATATTCCATATCATAGCAACCGCAGCGTCTCGAAAATACGCTGCCCTCTCAAGCGCTCACACCTGGGTGTTTTCAGCTGGCTTTGGTGGACACGTGGCCTGATTGTTGTTACTTGCAGCTACATATACAGCCTGTGTTTTTTTTAAATCAAGTACTTTTTTATTTAAAAGTTAAATAAAAACTGTACTGTGCTTAAAGATTAAATGAAAATGTATTGTAGCTACTTAAAGTTAAATAAAAACTAAGTTACTGTACTTAAAGTACAGTTTTTATTTCACTTTTAGGTACAATATATTTTAATTTAATAATTACGTTTTTTACTTACGTGGAAGTAAGCATGGTGCAGTGTTCATGTTCAAACTGTGTATTTACTATATTTTAAAAGGCTGACAATAATAAATATCCTCATAAGGATTAAAACTCACTCGTTTTTTTTTTTTTTTACTGTGTATAGTGCTGCTGAAAGTGACGTGACATACTCGGAATTTGTGCTCTGCATTTAACCCATCCAAAGTGCACACAGCAGTGAACACACACCGTGAACACACACACCGTGAACACACACCCGGAGCAGTGGGCAGCCATTTATACTGCATTTTAATGTTGGTCATAATGGTGGTACTTGGAAAGCCAAATATTTTCTGAGGTGGTACTTGGTGTAAAAAGTTTGAGAACCACTGCTCTATGGGGTTCAAGTCTGGTGAGTTTGCTGGCCAGTCAAGCACACCAACACCATTTAACTAACTTTTGGTTAGAAGCCCGCCTAGAGTTTGCCAGGGTCCATGCTGACAAAGATGAAGACTACTGGGACTCTATACTCTGGAGTGATGAGACCAAGATAAATGTTTTTGGAACTGATGGCGTCGCAAAGGTGAGGAATACTGAGGAAGAAAAATGCATGGTGCCTACAGTGAAACATGGTGGTGGCAGTGTCCTTATGTGGGGCTACATGAGTGCTGCTGGTGTCGGGGAGCTGCATTTCATTGATGGCATCACAAATTCACAAATGTACTGCTCTATACTGAAATAGAAGATGCTACCATCACTCCGTGCCCTTGGTCGTCGTGCACTTTTCCAACATGACAATGATCCTAAACACACATCTAAGGCCACTGTTGGATTTCTGAAGAAGAACAGGGTGAAAGTGATTCAGTGGCCAAGTATGTCTCCTGATCTGAACCCAATCGAACACCTATGGGGAATTCTGAAGAGACAAGTTGAGCATCACTCTCAATCCAGCATCCAATCTCTATAAGAGGTCATTCTTGAAGAATGGAAAAAGATAGATCTGGCAAAATGTCGCCAACTTGTTCATTCCATGCCTAGAAGACTTGGTGCTGTCATTAAAAATCATGGAGGCCATACAAAGTACTAGATTTAGTAACCTTACTTTCATGTTATAAGTTAAACAGATTTTATATTAAACTTAGTCTTGTCAACATTTTGGAAATGGTTTTTGTGTTCATTGAGATATTGTTTAAAATTGTACTTTTCAAAGGGGGTGTACTCATTTACGCTGAGCACTGTACAGCATTGCAGACTACAGGCTTGGATTTTTCTGATATTGCATAAAATGATTTGTTTTGGACCAACTACCTGACGGGCTGGATGAAAGTGCCCAGCGGGCCATAGTTTGCCCACCTCTGCGTTAAAGGTTTGTTGCATTAATTATTAGGTCAACCGGAACCGGGAACACTTCCCATTAACACCCAATGTACTCACCAAACCATAAAAAGAATAGCATCTATGCTACTATTACTTTCTTTCAGTCTTATTCCGAGGTCAAGTCACTATTATTTGTATAGCGCTTTTAACAATGCAAATTGTGTCAAAGCAGCTTTACGTAAGCTTGATATAAACCTGGGTGGCTTTATATCAGCTTTATGGTATGTAGGCGGGGAGATAGTGTGTCGAAATAGTGTCATTCTCCTCTGGCCAGACAAAATCCGCAGTTTAAATCTAGGCTAATGCGGAGTTAGATTGTGCAAAGGTCACCGTAGCCACCCAGATCCAGTCTGTATTCAGATCAGATGGTGGATCCGAACCTAGAGACAACTTCTACAGCCCTGAATGACAGCGGAGACCATGGGTGCCCTGCAAACAAGTTTGGACTGGCCCTTTACAGGCTGCCAGCGCAGGGCCCCTGAGAATTTGCTCATTGGCAAAATGTTGGCCCCTTAGCACCGGCAGCCCTCACTTAGCCTCCAGGAAGCCTAAGCACGTTTGATGTCACCGTTATGGAGGTAAGCGCTTGCTTTAGCTGGGTTCCTGACCCTGGAATATTTAACTTAAGTTTTTCTGTGGCTGCTGTAACTGTGTGTTTCTGAAGCACATTTGTTTTAGTAAAAGTTGCAAGAAGAAAAACTGATTTGATGATTCAGTCATCACGTAGTGGCTTGATTTCTCCCAGAGTTTGATCTCTGAGAACATTATTTAGATTAATAGTTTCACTGTAATCCTAGGAAACCACTGCATGAAATTTTATCCTGATTTAATATTTTTTTAAGTTATTATGCAAAGATTATTTGAACAGGATCATGTAGACTAGGGGTCCCCTACCCCGGAGAGCTACCATCCTGCAGATTTCAGTTCCAACCCTGCTCCAACACACCTGTCTGAAATTAACAAGTAGCCTTAAAGACCTTTCTTAGCTGATTCAGGTGTGCTTGATTTGGGTTGGAGCTGAAATCTGTAGGATGGTAGCTCTCCAGGGGCAGGATTGGCGACCCCTAATGTAGACTCACACAGATATCAAGATTCAGCGTGTCTGAATCAGTCATCAGACTGAAACTTCTGGTTCGTCTGGCCAGTTCTCCCAGAGAACTGGCCCCCCCGACTGAGCATGGTTTCTCCCAAGGTTTATTCTCCGTTCTGTCACCGATGGAGTTTTGGTTACTTGCCATTGTCGCCTCTGGCTTTCTTAGTTGGGGACACTTCATTTCCAGCAATATCACCGACTTGATTGCACAGATACTATTTAAACTGAACTGAGCTGGACAATGCCATCACTGAATTCAATAATGAAATGCATTTAATTGAAAAATGAGCGTTTAATCTTGTCATTTTACATTATGTGAAACACTATTTTCCTATTTTGCAGTTGCTTTGACACAGTTGCTTTAAAAGCGCTATATAAATAAAGGTGACTTGACTGAATCATCAATAAATAACCATCTCCATCTGATAAGTTTATTTTGCAACTTTTGCTATAACAAATGTGCTTCAGAAACACACAGTTATAGCAGCCAGAGAAACATTAAAGTTACGACGTCAAGAGCCCAACTAAAGCAAGCACTTACATCCATAACAGTGACGTCAAACTATTATTTTCAATAAACCAGCGCTTAGCCTTCCTGGAGGCTACGTGAGGGATATCCGTGCAGGGCCAGTACTAACGTTTTGCCAATGAGCAAATTCTCAGGGGCTCTGCGCTGGCAGCCCTAAGTGGACCCGTCAAGGGCCAGTGCAAGCTTGTTTGCAGGTTGCTTCTCAAATGAAAGGCTGCATCCTACCGAGGCTGTGTCCTTCCTAGTTCAATCCTTCAGAGTCTTGTAGGCTAGAGTCCTCCTCGGCATTAAAGGCTAAAATGAGACGGTCTAGTATGTGCGTATAGCTACATCACATATAAAGATTTTTAATGCAAAGGGTTATAAATACATATTACTTGGCTTTCTATTAATGCGATGCAATGCAATGAATCACAGCTGTCTACAGCAGTGGTGGCGAACTCCAGTCCTGGAGAGCCGCAGCCCTGCAGAGTTTAGCTCCAACCCACATAAAAACTCACCTGCCTGTAGTTTCCTAGTAACCCTTCAGACCTTGATTAGCTTGTTCAGGTGGGTGTGCTTGATTAGGCTTGAAGCAAAACTCTGCAGGACTGGAGTTCACCACCCCTGGTCTACAGTCTCCCCGTGGCTTACATTATTGGCAGTTTAGCGTTTAGTGAGTAATTCACACCAAAGCAACAAATAACATGTATGCTTTCATGGTCGAAATCACCATATGTTGAGAAGCACCCCATGTCAACTAGATGATTAGACAAGTGTTTACTGTTATCTGCTCTGACTTGCATTTATTTATTTGTTTGTTTTGTGGTGGGAAGAGCAAACGACAGACACAGTGGGTGTGGCATCAGGCCTCGGAAAGGCTTTTATTCAACATAAATAATACAAATAAAGTATCCAAAGGGGAAAAGTGTCCAAAATAAACAGGGAATCTGGTGTCCTCGTCATGCTGCGGGGGTTAGTGAAGGAAGGGCATAAGGGGGGAGGTAGCCGACTCGTCACAGTTTGTATTTTTTAATTGAACCAACATCAGCATGTTAATCTACACAGGGTGGATATTCTACATTATCAAGGTGAAATAAGCTTCATTACAGACATCGCAAAAAGTTAATTACAATACTTAATCATTTAATACTTAATATTAATCCTTTTGGAATGAATATTGCTTTATAGAGCAGGATATTTTCACTTCATTTTGTAGTAAAACTATAGGCTACAGGATCACATTCTCTAAAGTCTTGTGTAACTATGTTCAGGATGCATTTACAGGCTTTTTCACTAACCGCACTTAAATGTTTTCTCAACAACAAAAAAAACTTTTACATACATACACACATTATTTGTAACAGAGTTTATACTGAATGCAGTGTAAACACCAATCAAAAACTGAAATAAGCACAAATGTCATGGCAAGTCAAAACATCTCCAGGGCCAAAAAAAACCATCAGACACCAGAGGGTTAATAATTAATTTTCAGTTAAAACTGGTAGGTCAAGAAACTCTATTCAGTGTGAGTTCTCATGTGGACTAAGGTTTCCATTTTAACAAAACTCTGAACCCTTTTGACAGGTGTATGCAATTCCTCTGGTGTGAATTCTCGTACCTGTTAACACTTCCTTTTGGGTAAAACATTATCCATACTATTGCCACACAGAGGGCATGTGTAAAACTCACCAGTTTGAATTCTCATGTGCACATTAAGGTTTCCTTTTCTGTTGAAACTTCCTCCACACTGTTGACAGGCGAAAGTCTTCTCTCCAGTGTGAACTCTCATGTGTCGTTTTAAGTTTTGACGTTGATCAAAACTCTTTCCACACTGTTGGCAGGTTAAAGGACTCTCCTACAGTGTGAACTGTTATGTGGTTTTTTTAAGGTTCGATGTTAATAGAAATTCTTTCCACACTGTTGGCAAGAGAAAGGCTTTTCTCCGGTGTGAACTCATGTGGTTTTCTAAGGTTCGACGCTGACAGAAACTCTTTCCACACTGTTGGCAGGTGTAAAGCTATTCTCTGGTGTGAACTCTCGTATGTCTGTTAAAGGTTCCTTTTTGAGTGAAAATCTTTCCACACTGTTGGCAGGTGAAAGTCTTCTCTCCAGTGTAACTCTCATGTGTGGTTTTTTTTAAGGTTCGATGTTGATAGAAACTTTCTCCACAATGTTTGTTGCAAGAGAAAGGCCTTTCTCCGGTGTGAACTCTCATGTGGTGTTTTATAGTTCAAAGTTGACAAACTCTTCCCACACTGACTGTTGGCAGGATTAAGGCTCTTCTCCAGTGTGAACTCTCATGTGGTTTTCGAGGGTTTGATGTTAATAGAAACTCTTTCCACACTGTTGGTAGGTGTACGGCTATTCTCTGGTGTGAACTCTCTTATGTCTGTTAAAGGTTCCTTTTTGAGTGAAACTCTTTCCACACAGTTGGCAGGTGAAAGGCTTTTCTCCGGTGTGAACCTTCATGTGATCTTTTAAAGTTCGATGTTGATTGAAACTCTCTCCACAGATTTGGCAGGCGAAAGGCTTCTCTCCAGTGTGAATTCTTATATGGGCTTCAAAGCACACTTTTTGAGTGAAACACTTTCCACACTGAGGGCATGTGTAAGGCTTTTCTCCAGTATGAATTCTCATATGGACATTAAGGTTACCTTTTCGGTTAAAACTTCTTCCACACTGTTGGCAGGTGAAATTCTTCTCTCCAGTGTGAATGCCCATGTGTTGTTTTAAGTTTTGACGTTGATCGAAACTATTTTCACACTGTTTGTAGGTTAAAGGACTCTGTCCAGTGTGAACACTCATGTGTTTTTTTAAGGTTCGATGTTGATAGAAACTCTTTCCACACTGTTGGCAAGAGAAAGGCCTTTCTCCGGTGTGTACTCTCATGTGTTCTTTTAAGTAACGACGTTGATAGAAATTCTTTCCACACTGTTGGCAATTGAAAGGCTTTTCTCCGGTGTGAACTCTCATGTGGTGTTTTATAGTTCGAATTTGACAGAAACTCTTTCCACACTGTTGGCAGGTGTAAGGCTTTTCTCCGGTGTGAACTCTCATGAGGTTTTCTAAGGCTCGACGCTGAAAGAAACTCTTTCCACACTGTTGGCAGGTGAACGGCTTCTCCGTATGAACTCTCATGTGGTTTTCTAAGGTTCGACGCTGACAGAAACTCTTTCCACACTGTTGGCAGGTGTAAGGCTTTTCTCCGCTAGAACTTTCATGTGGTCTTCTAAGGTTCGACGCTGACAGAAATTCTTTCCACACTGTTGGCAGGTGAACGGCTTCTCTCCGGTGTGAACTCTCATGTGGTTTTCTAAGGTTCTAAGCTGACAGAAACTCTTTCCACACTGTTGGCAGGTGTAAGGCTTTTCTCCGGTGTGAACTCTCATGTGGTTTTTTAAGGTTCGAAGTTGACAGAAACTCTTTCCACACTGTTGGCAGGTATAAGGCTTTTCTCCGGTGTGAACTCGCCTATGCCTGTTAAAGGTTCCTTTTTGAGTGAAACTTCTTCCACACTGTTGGCAGGTGAAAGGCTTCTCTCCAGTGTGAATTCTCATGTGGTCTTTCAAGGATCGATGTTGATTGAAACTCTTTCCACACTGTTGGCAGGTGAAAGGCTTCTCTCCAGTGTGAATTCTTATGTGGGCTTCAAAGCGCACTTTTTGAGGGAAACTCTTTCCGCACTGAGGGCATGTGTAAGGCTGTTCTTCAGTATGAATTTGCATGTGGATTTTAAGGTTTCCTTGATTACAGAAACTCTTTCCACACTGAAGACAGGAGTAAGGCTTCTCTCCGGTGTGAACTCTCGTGTGGTTTTTTAAGGTTCTAAGTTGACAGAAACTCTTTCCACACTGTTGGCAGGTGAAAGGCTTTTCACCGGTGTGAACTCTCATGTGATTTTTTAAGGTTCGAAGTTGACAGAAACTCTTTCCACACTGTTGGCAGGTGTAAGGCTTTTCTCCGGTGTGGACTCTCATGTGGTTTTTTAAGGTTCGAAGTTGACAGAAACTCTTTCCACACTGTTGGCAGGTGTATGGCTTTTCTCCAGTGTGAACTCTCCTATGCCTGTTAAGGGTTCCTTTTTGAGTGAAACTTCTTCCACACTGTTGGCAGGTGAAAGGCTTCTCTCCAGTGTGAATTCTTATGTGGTCTTCAAATCGTACTTTTTGAGTGAAACTCTTTCCGCACTGAGGGCATGTGTAAGGCTGTTCTCCAGTATGAATTCTCATGTGGACTTTAAGGTTTCCTTGATTACTGAAACTCTTTCCACACTGAAGACAGGAGTAAGGCTTCTCTCCGGTGTGAACTCTCATGTGGATTTCAAGGCTTCCATGAGTATTGAAACTCTTTCCACACTGAAGGCATGAATAAGGCTTCTCTCCAGTGTGAATTCTCATGTGAACTTTAAGGTTTTCATTCTTATTAAAACTCTTTCCACACTGAATGCACGTGTAAGGCTTTTCTCCAGTATGAATACTCATGTGCCTGTTAATGATTCCTTTTTGATTGAAACTTATTCCATACTGTTGGCAGGGGAAAAGGCTCTCTCCAGTGTGAATTCTCATGTGGACTTTAAGGTTTCTATGTAGAGAAAAACTCTCTCCACACAGTTGGCAGGTGTAAGGCTTTTCTCCCGTGTGAATTCTCATGTGCCTGTTCCAACTTCCTTTTAGAGTGAATCTTATTCCACATTGTTGGCAAGTGAAATGCCTCTTTCCAGTTCTCAAATGGACTTGAGAATTTACTTTTTGATTGAAACTCTGCCCAAACTTAAAGCAAGTAAAATAACTTTTTCTCTCTTTGAGCTGTTTTTCGTGTGGAGGACTTTTCAGTCTGTGAACAACAAAAAGATTTCTCACCAGTTGTGAAATCAAGAAGATCCTCATATTGATTTATCCTGTCAATTTCTGTGAGTAATTCCCTCTCCTCTTTCAGTGCCATTAGGTCTAAGGAGAAAAACAAAACAAATTAAAGTTAACCTCAGTTTAATTGCATTTATTGTCTTGCAGAGTTTAGCTTCAACGTGGCTCGATACACCTGCCTAGAAGTTTCCTAAGTTACAAGAAGACATTGATTCACTGGTGCAGTTGTGTTTGACTGGGGTTATAAATAAATTTAGCAGGACAGTGCTCCTTCCTCCAGGAGCAGGACACCACTGTCCTATAACTACTATGATTTGAAATTGAGATGCACCGTCGACCGCCTTAAGTCAGAACTAGGGCTGCAACGATTAGTCGACATGTCGACAAATATTTTTGTTGTCGAGTAGTCATTTGATATCATATGACCTAATGTAAGAACCTGTAATACTGTTTTTGACCAGCATGGCGCTGTAGCGCAAGACTGTAGTTCAGCCTCCAGTATGAAGTATAAAAGACACATACAGCGCTGAGTGGCGCTTTGGATGAATATGTAACATTATATTGCGCTGCAATGCGCGCTTTCCTCTCATTAACGGTTAACGCAACAAAACTGACAGCAGTGTGAAAACACAAAGCAGCAGTAAAACTGCATCTGATTACAATGATGTGGATTATTGCATGATGTGAAGGATTGCATGAGCTCTGCTCTGCAGTTCAGTACTCCAGTAACTGGTCATATCATGTTTATTTATATAGTAGCCTACTTTATGCAATATATAGCCTTAAATCAAGCAGCTTTACAGTATTAAACATGAACAACTAGAGTCTGTGTTTTCAAGAGCTGTGAATAAATATAGATTTAAATTGAAAGAGAGAGGATAGTCTGTGCATGACCTGTTGTTTTATTCGCACCCAGAATAAGACGAGATGGACATCACGGAGCGCTAAACACTTGTTACATGCAGTGTATGTTTTGTTCATACACGAAACCGGAGGGTGCTCCCGTGCAGAAACGGAAATTCAAAATATAGACAAAAGCTTCTGCTAATGCTGTATGAAAACGTTCTTATGTTTTCACAGAAATGAAGACATTGACTATACAATTGCGACTATGTATGGTTTATTTATTTTTCCAAGTCATCTCCAGGTAATAAATAAAGTATATGAACAATGCAGTGCTAATTGACATAGCATTTCTTATAGTATTGAAACGATTCTGCCTTATGTGATAAAGAAGTGTTTATAGTATATAAACAAATCATTATTATTGGTTATTGTCCAGCAGTGCATCTAATTTCTAAGCCAATTAAAAGCTAGAAATAAGAGAAAAATTAAAGTTGCCTATACACTACCAGTCAAACGTTTTTGAACAGTAATAGTGTTAATGTTCTTTACAGAATTCTCTTCTGTTCAACAACTCTGCATTTATTTGATACGAAGTACAGCAAAACACTAAAATGTTGAAATATTTGTACTATTTAAAATAAGTGTTTTCTATTTGAATATAATTTAAATTGTACTTTATTGTGATTTTAAAGCTAAATGTTTAGCATCATAACTTCAGTCACCCAATACTTCACAAATCAGTAGAATTTTTCAGGTTTCTTTTATGAATAGAAAGGTCAGAAGAACAGTATGCATCTGAAATATAAATCTTTTGTAACATTATAAATGCCTTTATCATCACTTTTGATCAATTTAAAGCATCCTTGCTAAATAAAAGTATTAATTTCTATAATTTATTTTCCACAAAATAATAATAATAATAATACTAACATACTGACTTTTGAATGGTATAGTGTAATTTTACAAAAGCTTTTTATTTCAGATAAATTATGATCTTTGGATCCTTCTATTCATCAAAGGTTCCTGAAAAAAATTTACTCAACTGTTTCAAATATTGACAATAATAAGTTTTAAAAAAAGTTTCTTAAGCAGCAAATTACAATTATTTCTGAAGGATCATGCAACACTGAAGACTGGAGTAATGATGCGGAATTACATTTTAAAATGTGTTTAAATAAAAAGCACCCTTAATTTTTTTGTAAAAATTAAGGGTGTCAATTGATTAAAATATTTAACCGAGATTAATCGCACATCTTTATTTGTTCTAAATGTACCTTAAATTAATACTTTTCAAGTTTTTAATACTCTAATCAACATGGCATGGACAAATATGGATGCTTTATGCAAATGTATGTTTATTATTATTGAAACCATAGTCAACATAGAGCATGAAGAGTAGACATGTTTCAAAGGTCATAGAACTTTTCAAAGAACTTGTTCATGTCTATTACACACATGAAAAAAGAAATACCAGGTTCCTATAACTTCTCTTTCTTTGCACTGAGCAATTTACTGACACAAACCTGTTTACATTTCTGCAGGATAGGACAGCTAACTTCAGCTGAACGTGCAAAAAGTAAATATATTATTACATTTGTTTCCCTCTCTGTGCCCACATACTGTATTGTGTTGCAGCTAAATTCTCAATAAAACTGTTTTCATAGATATGTTTTACTGTTTCTGGTGTCAGACAATGGGCGTCACTCTTCTGTGTGTTAAACACAATCTATTACAGTGTTTCTCAGCTGGTGGGTCAAAAGTGATGGGTATGCAGCCCAGAAGTGGGTCAAGAGACCGTTCTGAGTGGTCGCGGATTGTTTACAGCCAAAGAAACAACATCAACAAAAAAAGTAATTCTAAATGCTTTTCTGATGCAACTTTTATTTTAAAAGACGTGCATGAAAGCCATTGACACTGTCAGATCATCTGACTCCGATGCAGTTTAAGTAAAGAAAGAGTGCTTGAGAAAAAGGCTCTGTCCCGATTCAGTATCTGAGGTCAGATGAGATGTTGACAGGTTTAATGTCAGTGTCATTATTCCACGTTATTTTCGTAACACGTTATGAAATAAAAAGTCTCTCAAGTCAGAAAAAACTAACTGTCCTGTCAGATGTTATAGTGTGCTGGTAGTGCGCACTCTTCTATAGCACGCGCAAATGCGGCACTGTACATCACTTCAAAGCGCAGAAACTATAAGCATGCAACAGGACAATAAAAGTACAGCACCAATAAATCACATAAGTGTACTGCGTGTGTTAGCTGGGAAGGATTTGCATGACGGTATGATATTCCTTCTATTCAGGAGCAGTTTCCACTTTTCATTAACAGTCACCTTGGTTGTTTTTATAACCCAAAAATATAATGTTATTTTCACTTTGTGTCATTTTGTAGGCTATATGTTTAAACGAATGTGGTGGCTCATACCAACTTAATTGTATTAACAAAAAATAGTTTGGGGCTGCTATTTAATAGCCTTGCCTTATGTTTTATTCAGTCATAGTCTTAACAGTCTTAACTTAATTTTGTACGTTTTTTTAAGCTTGCTTTGTTTTTTAAACTATATATATATATATATATGAAGAGCTCTTTTCCAAAACGCTATAAATCCATTTTAATAGTTTTCATGAAAATGAATTTTTTTTACCTAGACCCATACATTTTGTTAATATTCCATTTATCCTGTTAAAATGGTCTGTTGGCTCAGTCTGAACATGTTAAACAATGATTGTTAAATTAAACAACAATATTGTCGATTATAAATTCCAAGTTTTTTTTACGCTACAAATCCATCCTTTTTTAAAAATGTTGGTTTATGTCTTAAAAAAAAAAGAGAACATATGACATCAGGGACTCATACTATAAACCGGTCGCACCAGCCTTGTGTTGATGAAACCCCCTCGGGTCAGCACCATCACACCGAGCGGGTCTCGAACCCGGGTTTCCGGCGCGGGAGGCGGGCGCTCTAACAAGGAACGCCAAAGGCTACAGCCTCTAGCGTCAGTAGCTAGAGCACCTCTTTTTGAGGTCAGGAGAGTGAGGTTTACACACAGCCCTTACTGGCATACACATCTGTTACATTGACATCCCACAGTGGGTATTAACACGCCACCTGAGAACCTTCTTTTTTTTTTTGTCCAGTCTGCGTTTTCTACCCCCAGGTGTAGGTCTCACTGGCTCATCCAGCCCATCAAAAGTGTTATTAGAGTTTAAAGCACTCATTTTGAAGACTGAGCACAAACAAACGCTTCAAAGCATCAAACGAATTCTGATTGGTCGAGAGGACATATCGCATTTAGGCTAAAAACAGGTTCGGCGCTTATAGCGGTTTGGAAAAGAACTGCATCTTGCAGTACATTTTAAACAAAGAAATATAGCGATTTGGCATGAAACATTGATGGAGCAGTGAATAGGTTCAGTACACAGCAAAATGGCATGACGAACTCATTTTTTTTTTATTTGGCGTTTATCGCGTTTTGGAAAAGAGCTCTTAAATATATATATATAGCTCTTAAATATATAAATAATTGCAAAAAAAATATATATATAATCATAATCTTTGACAAAAACACTTATAAACTAGTGTAGTGGATAATTCAGCAGCAAAATATACTCTAGAAAAATCATGGGTGCACAATAGTTTTCTAAAACCTAGTGAAACATTTTTATTTACAAATAAAAGTGAATAAGTGTACGACCTAATCTTGTTTTCTTTTTACGTTAAACATTAAATATTACGTATGTGTTTGTAATATAATTTGTATTTCAATTGCAGGTTTAGGTCTTAAATTTCATACAAGGTGGTATTAAAAAGGTCTTAAATTTAACTTGTTCATGTCTGAGAAACCCAACACAGGATCAAGCCTGAGTTGACAGAGAAAAATTATGATCAGCTTCATGGCATCAACAAAGCCAGATTGGAGTGGTTTGGTTGTCAACTAAAACTAATCCTGTAACTGAGTTTGTTCAGCCACCATTTGTAGTCCAGGCCCCTGGAACAAGCTAATAAATCATGTTATCTCAACATATCGGTATACATGAAGCAACCCTCTCTATGTCATTCAAATCCACTCAAAAGTACAATTAATTTCTGAAAAGGTCAACATTTCAATCAGGACTGAGCTCTGTTGAGAATTAAACTGACCTGTTTGTTCCTCGGACGCTTCATGTTTCACTTTAACTGCTTCTTCAATCGTTATCTCTTCGCTCTCCTCTTTAATAAACATCATCTTTATAATATCGCAGATTTCAGTCACTTCACCTGGAGTTTTCTGCGGTTTGGACACAGAGGATTAAGATGATAATTATTAACACAAAGAAAAATAAACACAAAATACTAAATCTCTGAACCAGAAGTCAGTCTGAACAATAATGGCCTGATTTAAAAACAAAACTCAAATATATGTTTGTCATATTTATTTACTAAGATAAGTAAGATGAGACTTGGTGTTATTGGCACTTCCTCTGTATGTTTGCCTCTTCAAGATCAATCGCTTTATGTACTCCCAATTGTAAGTCGCTTTGGATAAAAGCGTCTGCTAAATGACTAAATGTAAGATATAAGCTAAGATTTAGATATAACATGGTTCTTGATTAATAGATGCCATTTAATAGCGGGAGAAGTTGTGGCCTAATGGTTAGAGAGTCGGACTCGTAATCCAAAGGTTGCGAGTTCAAATCTCGGGCCGGTGTTCTGATGATTTGTGCTACCCGCTCATTTTGTGCTATCTCCCATTAGAACAGATAGGTAGCACAAATCGATAGCGAAACATGCTACCTATCAGATTGTGCTGCCAGCATCTTATTCATGTGGTTTGAGTTTTAATGTCTAAACCTACCCTTACAACAATGCAAATATATTATTGGTAGCACAATCTGATAGGTAGCATGTTTTGTCGGTACACCGGCAGGAATTGTAGGGCCGCCCGCTGCTGTGTGTGTGTATGCATGCACTTTGGATGGGTTAAATGCAGAGCACAAATTCCGAGTATGGGTCACTTCTTAATCGATTAGACATTCACGACGGTTTATTTGGTCATTGCACGTTAATGTTTGTGTTTTCAAGCAAGCGAATTTGATTCTCCATCCTCATCTCTAACGTTACTTCACATCGATCGAGTTCTTCTTGACGTTAAACTGATTCACGATATATGGACTGAGAGAAATGAGACGCGATGTATCCGTTCAACTTTACTCACAAAACAAAATAATAATACGTGCATCACCGTTACATAAGGCATTACATTCAGTAATACTTTAACATTGTAGACCCTTGAAAACACAAACCTTTCTTCACACTAAAGCGAAGGCGCAGCCTTGTGACGTAACAGCAGCACAACAAATTAAAAGTCTTCTAAAGGCGCGTTCAGGCCCTGTCCAAAATGGAACACTTCACGTGCAATGCGGTCTTACAATGGCCGCCGCGTGCGCGTGTCCGTTAAGTCCACGAGACCGTAGAGTGTCCCATTCCTCATTGTAGCGTTCAGAAGGGAGCTCGCGAGCGCCCCCTTTGTGGCCGTTACGCGTCCTCGATCCGCACTTCTTTGGCAGAAGCTCCACAGCAGACTTCTACCCGACAGTCAAAGCGGCATTGCTTCACGAAAGTGCGGACACAGAGGAAGACCGCGAGAGTTTAGGGTGCCATTTTGGACAGGGCCTCAGCGCACCACAACAAATTAAAAGTCTTCTAAAGGCGCATTCAGATCAATGTTGCCAACGGAAGGTTGATTTGTTGCTAAATAACGTTGTGAAATTAAAATGTAATTTATTTATAATATAAAAAATAATATTTATATGTCCATTTAGATTATATTATTATTATTATATAATTGTTATTGTGCGTATATACCGGACTAGGTTACATTATATCAGTCAGTGATATCAAAAGTGCCTCTAAGGATTTTTCCCAGCTATCACAATATGAAAATGACATCAGACTTTGTCTGGTCACACAAAATTAATCAATAACTAATTAATTATTCAACTGGACCACTAGGCACTTTTTTTTCTCTGCTCATAAATCTGTGGTAAATCGTGGTAATTTGTGTGAGGACCGTTTCTTCCACTGGATGGCCGGTCTAATGTTTTTCCCTCGGGGAGGAATGTATGGAGGCATGTCTTTACTGTAAATATAAGTCAGGAAGCACTTGTACCCAACTCTCAAAACCTAAAAAGTGTCACTCGACTCTTTGTCCGTGGTAAAATCCATCTGCTAATGACCTGACAGCACTAGCAATAGAGATCTGGATTATTACCTGACTATGTAACTACTTTCTATCAAGAGAAAGACTGCAATTTGAGAAATGTAACATATTTTGTGCACGTGCCAATATGTATTTTTTATTTAATGAATAGTCAAATGTGTTTACTCAAACATGTTTATGTTGATACGCCAATGAGACGCATGCTATTATTATTTTCATATTGTTTGTGCGATTGATAATGTGATCGCAGTTTGTCTTTGTTCTTTTGCTTTTCTCCAAATGTTCAGACGCGCTGGCATCATGACCGTGTTTGAAAACTGTACTGTGGTGTTAGATGTGAAGAACCTGCCTTTAAACGAGAAGAATAAACTTAGATAAGCTCTTCTGGAGAATGGAGGAAACATCTCATATGTCATCAACAAAGAGGTTCCTGTTCATTTTTTTACTCTTATCCACTATCATCTTTTTTTTACGTCACTAAAACCCTGTTGAAAAAACAGCATATGAAGAATGGCTGCTGGTTTAAGCTGGTGATAAGCAACTAGCTCCTGCTCAGGACCTACAGCCACGCTTCAAAGCATAGCTAATGCTGTTGTTTCAAGAGCAGCTACACTGAGAGTTTGTTTATATGTAGTAGTGCTGTCAAATGATTAATCACGATTAATCACATACAAAATAAAGGTTTTGTTTGCACAATATATATGTGTGTGTTCTGTGTATATTTATTATGTACATATAAATACACACACACACACACACACACACACACACACACACACACACACACACACTGCAGTATATATTTAGAAAATCTATATATTCATATAATTTATATTATAAATAACTATATTTAACATATAAACATAACATATTTTTCTGAAATATATACATGCTGGTGTATGTATTTATATATACATAATAAATATACACAGCACATGCATATAATATGTAAAAACACTTTTATTTTGAATGCGATTAGTCGAGATTTATCATTTGACAGCACTAATGTAGATAAAGAGTTGGGTTTCAAACGACATTTACATAATTTACAGACATTTGGTTTGTTGAACCCTCTGATACTGTTAACTTTAAGTAGTTAAAATAACACAGCAACATTTATAATCCAATGACTAGAGTTATATTAGTGCCGTATTGTGGAAATAAATAAATAAAACTATGTAATACTGTTTTGTTTTGTTTGTTTGTTTTGCACAATGGCTGATTTCTGTACTTTAGTTTTTGTATCTTCCATTAATTTCCTAGGAGTACAAGTCTGACAATTTTTTATGAATATTTAATATTTTCTTATCATGTCCACATTTTTTGTGGTTGAAATAAACTAATGCTAATTAACTGATGATAGGATCATTTTATGTTAGTTCTTACAACAAGATAGCAACTGCACTTTATGCTTTATAATGCTAAGTCAAGTAAGTAAAGTAAGTCAAACGTGTTGAGTGAGTCGGTACAGAGCTGCAGTGTCTGTTTGTGTCCTCCAGTGCTCTTTTATAGTCATCAGCAGTGTGAAGGATCTGAGCAGTAACCGGCAGCGCAGCATCCAGAAGCTGCAGATACCAGTGGTCAGGACGCAGTATGTGTGGAGCTGTCTGGACAAAGGGCATCTCCTGCCTTTGACAGAGCACAATTTGACCCCACAGCTGCCGTATCCCGGCTCTGGAGTCCTCTCTCCTTCAGGTAGGAGTTTCTTGTACCTCGTTTAAGGAACTCTCATGCTTTCGTTGTTAGAAACAGGAGGTTTACTTGCATCAGATGTGAAAGGAGGTGGAGTGACAAAACAGTTTTATTTGCTGACACTGGGTGTGTTTTTCTGTATTTGTGTATACCTGTGCAGTGCAGTTTTGTTGAGAAATGCATTATATTTGGGTTATGAGAGTCTTAATAGAGATTAAACCATGTGATTTCATGGCACTGTTGACATAATGTTGTTTTTCACCACAAAGAGATAAAAGTGTCGACACACATACTAGGAAAAAAAAGTTCAAAGGTCACCCTGAAGTCCAAAGACTGAAGCTGGTATTCTTCAGAAGGGTGGACCCTTCAAAGGCAGCTTCAGGTGCTCTTTTGTTTTTGGTCACTGTCAGTTCTTGAGTTTATTCAGCAGTTTTTTGTTTTTTAATCAGTTTCTACAGCACTTGTGCTGTTTAGATGTGCTCGTGGTTTACTATGGCTTTTCCTTCTCTCAACACAGAGTTTACAAAGAAGGCGACAATGACCTGCCTGATTTTCCTTCATATTTTCAAGTGGCCAAATATTTAGTTTTTGAGAGGGTGAGAGACTTCATGCATCACATTAACATTATTACTGGACATCAGGGGTCCGTTCTTCGTACATCGCTCATTACATCCGAGATCAAATGACAGATCCAAGATGATATCATCGCGCTAATCAGGATCTGGCTAATTCGGTTCTTCGAACGCACCTGCTGTTAATGATTAGTATGGCTGGATTGAGTTATCTGATGGTTTAAAGGGGCTATGCATCGATACTCGAAACCACGATCAGCAATGTAGCGATTGGCTGGTGGCAAGACAGCAACGTAATGACATCATATCATTAAAAAAGTCACCTGACGAAAAACAAGATTTCTGGACTTTTATAAGGAAACAGCCAAACGAACAAACTACATAAATGTTATAATAGATAAATGAAATATGCACTGTTTTTAATTTATTTTAATTGTGCTACATGATTCCCAATTATTTATATTCATGATTTCTAGTATTTCTTGTACAGGCTTTACATTTTTATTTCAATGTAGCTAGTAATTAACAATTCATTTAATTTTATATTTGAAATGGATTTGTTAATTGACAGCATTAATTAAAGTTTCTTAAGGGTCAAAATCAAGTTACCCGCATCTCCTGCGCCCATTAAGCCACTCCCATAATATCTGTCACCCTCACATTAATTAACTAGAAGATAGTCTTACAGACATGTTATACAGTTAATGTAGAGTTGTGCATTAACTGTATAGCATGTCTGTAAGACTCTAATACAATTATTTAGTAATTATTTTATGACGACTACATCTTTCAGTGAGTAAAACTGGCTGTGTCTATAGTATTATAGACGACACAACATTATTATAATATTTTTAAATAATTATTATTTTTAATTATTGTCCCTGGATCAGTAGGGTACACTTGTAATAAAGTAGCAGTGGCTGGGACATATTTTAAGTATCAAGTCTGCTTAAAAGGATGCGATCTAATCCTGCTTACATGAAATAAGCCTGCTCCCGAGAAGGTTTGTTTACGGACCCGTTGCTATGACAGCAACTCCGGATGAGTCAAGAACCAAACAATCCAAGATCAAGTGAAATCGTCAATCAAATCCAGCTAACTGAGTTAGCGACGATCGAAGAACGGACCCCAGGTGTAAAATAAAATGTTTTCCTGGAGCACAAAAGCAGTCATAAGCAGCACGGGTATATTTGTAGCGATACACTGTAAGAGTCAAAATTATCAATTTTTTTATGCCAAAAATCATTAGGATACTAAGTAAAGATGGTGTTCCATAAAAATATTTTGTAAATAACCTAACGTAAATATATCAAAACTTATTTTTTTATTAATAATATGCATTGCTAAGAACTTCATTTGAACAACTTTAAAAGAGATTTTCTCAATATTTCGATTTTTTGCACCCTCAGATTTTCAAATAGTTCAAAAGCAAATCACGGTATGTGTCAGGCTTTGTCTTCCTTTTCCTTGTGTTTCCATACCCTTATATGGTCCTTCCTGTTTCCTGTCATTAGTTCATTCATCCCCATCTGTGTTTGATTTGCTCCTCACCTGTTGCTGTTTCCCTTGATTATGTTATGTGTTCATAAGCCCTGAGTTTTCCCTGAGTCTTGGTCCATCAACTCGTCTATGTACGTTGATGTAGTTGTGTGTCTTGTGTTCCTTCATTAAATCCCATTATTTACCTTACCTCTCGTCTCCCGCATCCTTCCCGCTACACGACCGGGACAGATTGACGGACCCAAAAGAAAGATGGAGGAGCACCGCCGCCGCCCGCAGCTGATCTTGGTCTGCCGTTCGCGGGGTTCCTTCGACGCCACCCGCGGCTCGCCCAGCCCGCCGTTAAGCGCTCACGTAAGCCCGCCGTCATGGAAGTCAGCGGCCGTCATGGCTCGCGTAAGCCCGCCGTCATGGCTCACGTAAGCCCGGCGCGCAGGAAGTCAGCGGCTCGTCATGTCAAGCCCGTTCGCGGGAAGTCAGCGGCCGCTCGTGCTCACGAAGTCCGCCAGCCACCGCAAGCCCACCTCCCGAGGCTCATGTGCCCCTGGGCTTGTTGGTGACATACGAGGATTGGAGCCCAGCCCCAGAGCCTGCTCCTCGCCAGCGCCCTCCGGTGCCTGCTCCTCGCCAGCGCCCTCCGGTGCCTGCTCCTCGCAAGTGCTCTCAAGTTTCCCCGCTGGTTCCGTCCAGTACTCCAGAGCACCCACGAGAGTCAGCGCCACCCGAGCGCCCACGAGAGTCAGCGCCACCCGAGAGCCCACGAGAGTCAGCGCCACCCGAGCGCCCACGAGAGTCAGAGCCTCCAGAGCGCCCCCAAGAGTTGGTCCCGTCCAGCTCACCTTTGCCTCCGCTGGTCCTGTCCAGCTCACCTTGGCCCACGCTGGTCCTGTCCAGCTCACCTTGGCCCACGCTGGTCCCGTCCAGCTCACCTGGGCCTCCGCTGGTCCCGTCCAGCTCACCTTTGCCTCTGCTGGTCCTGTCCAGCTCACCTTGGCCCACGCTGGTCCTGTCCAGCGTGGCCGCCTGAGTCCCCGGATCCGCCGTGGCCGCCTGAGTCCCCGGATCCGCCGTGGCCGCCTGAGTCCCCGGATCCGCCGTGGCCGCCTGAGTCCCCGGATCCGCCATGGGTCCCGGAACGGGCACCGCCCTGGAGGTCACCTGTCCGGTCTCCAGGTCCTTGAGGCCTCCAGAGCGAACCACCCCCCCTCCCCTTTCGATTTCGTACGGCGCGGGACGAGCCTATTGGAAGGGGGGGGGGGTAATGTCAGACTTTGTCTTCCTTTTCCTTGTGTTTCCACACCCTTAAATGATCCGTCCTGTTTCCTGTCATTAGTTCATTCATCCCCATCTGTGTTTGATTTGCTCCTCACCTGTTGCTGTTTCCCTTGATTATGTTATGTGTTCATAAGCCCTGAGTTTTCCCTGAGTCTTGGTCCATCAACTCGTCTATGTACGTTGATGTAGTTGTGTGTCTTGTGTTCCTTCATTAAATCCCATTATTTACCTTACCTCTCGTCTCCCGCGTCCTTCCCGCTACACGACCGTGACAGTATGGCCAGAAAATGCTACTTCAGAACTGCAGGACTGCTTCCAGGACACAGACTGGAACATGTTTAAAGAGGCGGCCACCTATAACAACCACACAGACCTGCAGGCATGGGCGTAACCACCATATACTTTGGGGGGGACGTGTCCCCCTCAATATTGGAAAAATACCAATCTGTCCCCCCCAATAATAGGCCTATTATATTGTAATATGTGACACATGATATGCCCTCCTTTATGAACCCTGGTTGTAGCCTAGTGGATCTGTTGTTATTTCCGATTTACTTTCAATTTAGGAAAACAAGGAAAACAAAACTGTGTGACCACCCCCTCGATTGTACACTTGGTTGAGCTCGTAAACGCCGCTTGCATCGCTTTGAAAACCGCCAGTCCGACTGTCACTGGTGCTTAAATGAAATGAAGGTAGGAGCTAAAAGAAAGAAGCAGGACGAACAGGCGGACATTCGCCTTTTTTCAGACGGTAAGCAAGTAGACACCTAAAAAGTAGTGCCATGGTCAAAAATACCGCAGCAATTTTTTAATAAATTTGAAAAAATATCACGTTTAAATGGCTCAGTATTATAGCTAGGTAACTTAGCTGAATAATGAACTGCTGGAGTCACAGACCAAGGAGTTCCCGCACTTCCCACTCCATTGATAAGACTCTATTCATTCGTTGATGGCCTGGCCTGTTTGTTTTTACGATCTGATCCGCGACTGAACTTAAAAAAAATATCTGGGGGAGGGCTCACATTTGGACCCCCCCAATATCTATACCATGGTTACGCCCTTGCCTGCAGGAGTACACTGAAACTGTGACTGCTTACATCAAAAAGTGCTTTGATGATGTGACAGTCACCAAGACCATCACCACACGTGCAAACTAGAAGCCATGGATGACAGCAGAGGTCCGTGGGCTGCTAAAAACCAGAGATGAAGCGTTTAGATCAGGAGATAAAACAGCCCTCAAAACAGCAAGAGCCAATCTGTCCCGTGGCATCAAAAATGCAAAACGGTCATATGCTAAAAAAATCAATAATCACTTCACAGACAGCAGAGACACACGGAGTCTGTGGCAAGCCATTCAGACCATCACGGACTACAAGCCCCCACCACAGGCCTGTGATGATGACACATCCCTCCCAGATGCAGTCAACCACTTTTACTCACGGTTTGAAATGCAGAATGACACACCTGCACAAAAACTACCCACACCTCCCAACGAGCAGGCACTCTGTCTGTCTCCAGCCGACGTAAGGAAGACCCTATCTAGGATTAACCCACGCAAGGCTGCGGGTCCTGACAACATACCTGGCCGCGTACTGAAAGACTGTGCTGAACAGCTGACAGATGTCCTAACAGATATCTTCAACACCTCGCTGAGCCAGGCAGTCATCCCCACATTGTCTCAAATCCACAACAATCATACCAGGTACTAAATAAATCACCTGTGTCCTGTCTAAATGACTACCGTCCCATAGCACTGACTCCAATCATAATG
Source organism: Gymnocypris eckloni scoliostomus (assembly GCA_027564155.1). Lineage (NCBI taxonomy): Eukaryota > Metazoa > Chordata > Actinopteri > Cypriniformes > Cyprinidae > Gymnocypris > Gymnocypris eckloni. The sequence continues at coordinate 35,573,908 of CM050418.1, forward strand.
AAGTGCTTTGAGAGGCTAGTCATGTACAACATCAAAACCAGCCTCCCCAACATACTCGATCCACTCCAGTTTGCATACCGCCCAAACCGCTCTACAGATGATGCAGTTTCCTCCACCCTTCACCTAGCTCTTACCCACCTAGAAAATAAAGACTCCTATGTTAGAATGCTGTTCATCGACTTCAGCTCAGCATTCAACACAATAATCATTAATAAATTAAACCTGCTGGGCCTCAACAATTCCCTCTGTAATTGGATCCTGGACTTTCTAACCGGAAGACCTCAGTCAGTTCGTGTCGGCCGCAAAACCTCGAGCACTACCACACAGAGCACAGGTGCCCCACAGGGCTGTGTGCTCAGCCTGCTGCTCTTCATGCTGCTGACCCATGACTGCTCTGCCAAGTTCAGCTCCAACCACATCATCAAGTTTGCCGATGACACATCAGTGGTAGGTCTCATCAAAGATCATGTCTTTTTATGTAATATGTGTGTATATTATGCTATTAATATTTGTATTAATATATATATATATATAATATATTTATATTCATGTGCCAATTTTGATGTGGCTAATTGTGGAAGTGATTTGTATTCGCCTGAGCAGATTAATGCTTTCTTGGATGAGACAAAAGGAAGAAAAATTTAGATTGGTACATTTTTTCCCGATCTAGATAAATTTGTGTTATCAGTTATGAAAGCAAGACAAGAATGTAGCCTAGAAGTACTGTCGCAGCAGAAAAGGTTTCGATTAAAAAAGTACATAACAGCAATTAGGCAAGGAGTAAAACCAGTCCAGACTAAATGCAGGGCAGTGAAAAGTAAGCTAAAATAAGTGCACAATGGCTCTCAATCTTTGAGTTGTTTTTCTTCTCACACTACTGTTTCTGTCTACTTTCCTATCCTATCTTATAATGGATGTCCTCAGAGTGGGGTCCCTTAATGTAAATGGGATTAGGGATAAGAACAAATGGTTATTGTTAAAAGAAAGTATAAAACTAAAAGAAATCAATGTGATGTTTCTACAAGAAACACACAGTGACATAAATAATGAGGTAGATTGGGGTTTGTGGTCTGAAGGTCAGTTTGTTCTTAGTCATGGGACAAATGTAAGTGCTGGGGTGACAATACTATTTTCCAAAGAATTAAATGTAAACATTTAATCTATTAATGAATTAGAAAAAGGGCGGCTTCTTTTAATTAAAGCTAAAATAAAAGATGTGTTTTTTGTTTTTTTTCAATATATATGCGCCAAATGTTGGTAGGGACAGAATTAGACTTTTTGAGGTGCTAAAAACTCTGGGTTCTCTTTCACAAGAAGATTTTGTAATCGTTGGTGGAGATTTTAATTGCACCCTTGATTTTGTTGTTGATTGGAATGGAGATAGAACCACATCCTTTATCTGCGAAAGTTTTAAAAGCAATAATCACTCAGTTAGGGTTAGTAGATGTGTGGAGAGAAAGGCATTAGGTAGAATTAGTGCTGCACGCTTAGATCGATTTTATTTACAGAATAATAATTGTAATAGAGTGATGGGGGCATATATCACGCCATGTATTATCTCTGATCATCAGCTGATTACTGTGAATGTTATTTTGTCGAAAACAAAACCCCAATTCTTTTACTGGCGTTTTAATGTCAGATTAATTCATGATGTACATTTTTATGAAAATTTGTAATTGTTTTGGAATTATTGGGTTGAGCAAAACAATGATTATGATAATTTACTTCAGTGGTGGGAAATAGGGAAAACTCAGATTAAAATTTTCTGTCAATTTCTGACATACAGTTCATGTAATATTAAACATGAGATGACAAAATTAGAGAAAGATATTTCAATAATTCAGAATAGTTTAATTAATCAAAATGATGTAAATCTACAAGATGATGCAAGTCAGAAGAAACAAGAGCTAAGTATTCTGTTAAACGAAAAAGTAAAAAGAACTCTTGTTAGATCACATTATGTTTATCTACAAGATATGGATGCTCCTACACAATTCTTTTTTAACTTGAATAAGAAGTGTTTTTATACTAACCATATGCATGCATTACGTACACTTGATGGAATTGTGACTTCAGATCCTTTGGAAATGAAGAGACTAGCGGTTGTTTTCTATGCAGACTTATATGCCAAAGAGTGCACAGGAAATCTTGTTGCAGATTAACTTTTTAATAACTTTCCTGTGCTGGATGAAGGAAACGCAAAGAACTTGAACTCTGATCTGACTTTTGAGTTAGTTACAAATGCAGTGAATCAACTTTCATCTGGTCGTGCACCAGGTATCGACGGAATACCAGCAGAATTCTACAAAACTTTCTGGGGAATAATCTGAAAATATATATTTTTAAGTTTTACAGGAAAGTTATAAGGCAAAGGTTCTACCAAAAAGTTGTCAATGAGCAGTGCTCTCTTTGATCCCAAAGAGGGGAGATCTTGGTCTGCTAAAAAATTGGAGACCAGTTGCTGTTTTATGCTCCGATTATAAAATATTATAATCTATTTGTGCAATATGTTTGGTCTTTGTGTATTAACACATCAAGAACACATTTAAGTCTATTTGCCAAGTGTTTGGCAAATAGACTTAAATGTGTTCTTGATGTGTTAATACAAAAAAACAAACATATTGCATACCCAAAAGGTCTATTTATGACAATTTGTTTTTAATGAGGGATATTATGGATTATGCTGGGATGTACAAGGTTGATTTTGGCCTGCTTTCTCTAGATCAAGAGAAGGCTTTCGACCGTGTAGATCATCATTATCTTTTCAAAGTTCTTGAGTGTTATGGGGTTGGTGAACAATTTTTATCATGGATCAGAATATTGTCACAAACAGAGCACGGAGAAACAGGTAAGTAGCAAGACAGAGGGTTTATTGACAGGTTGAATTGAGGTGAGAGGAGCAGGTGCGTGACTTGTATGGTAATCCAATCCGATGTGACACGGCAGTGAACGGATCAGAGTCTCTTTCTCAGGAATCGTGGAGCTGGGAAGCACAGGAAAACAGGACACACACTGGAGGATCGCTGGAGGGGTTCTGGGAGACAATAAGTTAAGTAAGTCACAGGTAAGATAGAAAAGAGTCAGGTACTGTTCAGGGTAGTGAACCGTAGACCGGACGATGAGTGTCAGAGAGCGTGTGATACTTATTGGGAGTGCTGATGAGAGGTTGCAGGTGCGGGTGATTAGAACTCAGGTGACTGTGATCTGGTGATTGTTGTTGGCGGCGGTGACTGAGACGGTGACTCTCTGACACTACCCCCTCCTCCAGGGGCGGCTCCTGACGCCGGGGACAACCCCGGCCTCTGGGTGCGGGACGATTTGGATGGATGCGGTGGAACTCCTGTAACAGCATGGGGTCTAGGATATCGTCCCGGGCCACCCAGGACTGCTCCTCGGATCCGTATCCCTCCCAGTCCATGAGGTACTCCAGCCGGCAACCCCGTCGCCGCGAGTCCATGATGTTGCGGACCTGGTAGACTGACGGTTGATCCAGAATTTCTGGAGGAGGAGGCTCGTCCGGCTCACGCTGATCTGGGGTAAGAGAAGAGCATGGTTTAAGTAGGGAAACGTGGAATGTGGGATGGATACGATACCTGGGGGGAAGTTGGAGCTGGTAGGTAACCTCATTGATCTGCCACTGGATCTTGAACGGACCAATATAGAGGGGACTCAGCTTCTTGCAGGGCAGGCAGAGTCGTATGTCTCGGGTGGATAACCACACCCGGTCTCCAGGGTGGTAGAGGGGAGTTGGAGCACGTCGGACATCCGCAAAGTCCTTGTGTCTCCGCACTGCCCTTTGGAGGTGGATGTGGGCTGAGTCCCACACTCTCTCGCTCGCTCGGAACCAGTGGTCTACAGCTGGAACCTCCGATGGCTCTCCCGTTCATGGGAAGAGCGGGGGTTGGTAGCCGAGTATGCACTGGAACGGGGTTAGGCCCGTGGTGTTCTGGTGGAGGGAATTCTGTGCATACTCGGCCCACGGGAGGAAATGGCTCCAGCTGTGCTGATCCTCCTGGCAGTATGCCCGGAGGTACCGTCCAAGTTCTTGTATCTTCCGCTCAGTCTGGCCGTTTGTCTGGGGATGGTAACCGGAGGACAAGCTCACTGTGAATCCTAGCAGGCGGAAAAAGGCTTTCCACACATGGGAGATGAATTGTGGACCGCGATCAGACACAATGTTTTCGGGCACCCCGAAGTTCCGGAATACCTGCTGAAACAAGTGCTCGGCAGTCTCTAGGGCCGTGGGTAATCCTCGGAGGGGGATCAGTTTGCACGCTTTTGAGAAGCGGTCCACTGCTACGAGGACGCAGGTCTTTCCTTCAGACTCGGGAAGGTCAGTCACAAAATCTATTCCCATGTGTGACCAGGGTCGTCGAGGAATGGGGAGAGGTACGAGCTTGCCCACCGGTAGATGATGAGGAGTCGAGGACATGGCACAGACTGAGCAACTGCGGACGTACCTGATGGTGTCACGGGACATACTGGGCCAACAGTACCGAGCTTGGAGGAGCGAGAGGGTGCGTTGGCTGCCTGGATGTCCAGAGCCCGGTACTTTGTGCACTGAGTCCAGAAGGGATTGCCGTATGGAGACTGGAACGAAAGTTTTCCCTTCTGGACCTCCCAGTGGAGCAGGTTCCATAAGAGTGGCGGCTCTGATGTCCTGGTCGATGTTCCAGATGATGGGGTTGACAATGAGGGCTGGAGGGAGAATTGGCTCGGGTTCCGTGGGAGAATCGGGTGAATGTACTCGGGATAGAGCGTCAGCTTTACAGTTTCGGTTTCCAGGTCGGTATGTGATGGTAAAATCGAATCTGGTAAAGAACAAAGCCCAGCAGGCTTGTCTGGGGTTGAGCCTCTTCGCTTGCCGGAGGTATTGGAGATTTTTGTGATCGGTGATGACAGTGAAAAGATGGTTTGCTCCCTCCAGCCAGTGCCGCCACTCTTCTAGGGCAAGCTTGATGGCTAGTAGCTCCCTGTTTCCGATATCATAATTTTGCTCCGCTGAGGTCAGTTTCTTGGAATAGTATGCGCAAGGCTGGAGGCGTGGAGGCTCACCAAACAGTTGGGATAGCACAGCCCCGGCCCCTGTAGTGGAGGCGTCTACTTCCACCACGAATGGTACATGGGGGTCTGGATGCCGGAGGATAGGTGCCGTGCTGAACGCGGTCTTCAGGCTGTCGAAGGCTTCGTGGGTGTTGGAACTTCAGGACAGGGACTTGGGCTTCCTGCAGAGCAGGGTGGTAAGTGGGGCTGTGAGCAGACTAAAACCCTTGATGAAGCGGCAGTAGAAATTGGCGAATCCAAGGAATCTCTGCAGTTCCTTAATCGTCTGGGGAGTCGGCCATTCTGCCAGAGCTGTTACCTTCCCCTGGTCCATCTGGATACCTTCCCTCCTGATTATGTATCCCAGGAACTGCACCGTGGGGCGATGGAACTCACATTTCTCTAGCTTGAGGAACAGACGGAACTGCCGGAGCTTCTGGAGGACCTGCGAAACATGGTGGCGATGGTCGGCCAGGTTCCGGGAGTAAATTAGGATGTCGTCGATGTAAACTATCACAAAGCGGTGGAGGAACTCCCGGAACACCTCGTTCATGAACTCCTGGAAGACGGAGGGGGCATTGGAAAGGCCATACGGCATCACGAGGTACTCATAGTGGCCGGAGGGAGTAATGAATGCCGTCTTCCACTCATCGCCTTCCCGGATTCGAACGAGGTTGTACGTGCTACGCAGGTCCAGCTTAGAGAAGACGCGGGCCCCACGGAGTTCCTCAAGCACGGCCGGGACCAGGGAGCTTGATAGTCTGGGAGTTTAGAGCTCGGTAGTCAATGCACGGCCTCAAGCCCCCGTCCTTCTTACTCACGAAGAAAAAGCTTGATGCCGCTGGGGAACTAGATGGCCGGATATATCCTTGATTAAGAGCCTCTTTGATGTATTCCTCCATAGCCTTGTGCTCCGGGATGGACAGTGAGTATACTCTACCCTTGGGGAGTTTATATCCAGGCAGCAGATCTATAGCACAGTCCCATGCCCGATGAGGGGTAACTGGGTGGCTGCCTGCTTGCTGAAGACATCCTGGAACGCCCTATGATCAAATGGGATCGTGGGAATCACACTGGCCTCGGGACTCTCAACCCGCGTGGAAGCGACCTGAGCTGCGGGTAACCTGCGAAGAGGATGTGGAATTTCCTTGAGACAGTGTTGGTGGCAAAATTCGCTCCAGCGAATTATCTCACTTGATTCCCATTTGATTTCTGGAGAATGGAGTATGAGCCAGGGGCATCCCAGGATGATATCCACTGTTGGTCCCTCCAGTACCAGAAATTTAATCTCCTCCTCATGCAGGTTGCCAATCTTCAGCTTCATCGGGGAGACTCGAACTTAACACACCCACGTCCTAGCGGTTTGCCATTGATGGTCTCGACTCGGAGCTCCCGGGTGTGCAGGTGGCGGGGCAGGTGTAAACGACTCAGGAGTTCTTGGGAAATGAAGTTGCCCGAGGAGCCTGAGTCGACCAGGGCAGAGGATGTAACGGATTGGACTGGAGTGAATAGTTGAACAGTCAGCACAGAAAGCGTGGAAATTAGAGGGTTGATCTGGAGAGTACTTACCACTGGACGTGGGGTTTTGTTGGGGCAGGACCTGATGAAGTGGACAGCCGAAGCACAGTAAAGACACAGCCCCGCTGCCATCCCAGCCCGCATCCGAGCACGCTTGGAAGCAGCCGTGTCCACTTGCATGGGTTCTGGTACTGGGGAACCATTGGCGGGTGAAGCAGGCTGGTGGGCGGCTTCGGCGGTATGGCAGGCAGACAAGCGTTGGGCGATTCGGTTGGCTTTTAGCATGAAGCTTTCCAATCCAACGGAGTCGTCAAATATCACCATCTGGGCGTGGATACTGGTGTCCAGTCTTTGCCGATAAGCGCTGAGGAGAGCCGCTTCATTCCAACCGCTAGTTGCCGCCAGAATACGGAACTGCAATGTGTACTCGTGAGTCGAGGAAGTCCCTTGACGCAGGCGCAGCAGCTGATCCGACACTGAGAGCGCTCTGGTAGCTAGTTCAAAAACCTCCTTAAAATGATTAGTGAATGCATCATAGGAATTGATTAAGGATGTATTAGCGTTCCATATGGCTGTAGCCCAGGATAATGCTCGACCGGAGAGAAGGGAGATTAAAAATGCTACCTTGGGAGCGCTCGGTGGGAAACTTCTGTGGTTGCATCTCGATCTGTGGTCTTTCCTGATGGCTGTCTAGGTGACGAGGTCCTCACTGGAGATCTGTCTCTGGGGCTCATCTAGGTGTCCTGGGCTCCGCTGACATTCAGAGCTGTAGAGGTCGTCTCTAGGTGATGATCCACCATCTGATCTGGATACGGACTGGATCTGGTGACTGCAGTGATCATCTGATCTGGATACGGACTGGATCTGGTGACTGCAGTGATCATCTGATCTGGATACGGACTGGATCTGGTGACTGCAGTGATCATCTGATCTGGATACGGACTGAATCTGGTGACTGCAGTGATCATCTGATCTGGATACGGACTGGATCTGTTGACTGCAGTGATCATCTGATCTGAATACGGACTGGATCTGGTGACTGCAGTGATCATCTGATCTGGATACGGACTGAATCTGGTGACTGCAGTGATCATCGGATCTGGATACGACCTGGATCTTGTGACTGCAGTGATCATCTGATCTGGATACGGACTGGATCTGGTGACTGCAGTGATCATCTGATCTGGATACAGACTGAATCTGTTGACTGCAGTGATCATATGGGCTGGATAAGGACCGGATCGGGTGGCTACGGTGACCTCGGAATAAGAAAGCAAAAGACTAATATTAGCGTAGATGTCATTCTTCTTATGATGTAACAAGTACATTGTGTGTTATGGGAAGTGTTCCCGGTTCCGGTTGACCTAATTAATGCAGCCTAACAATCCTTTAACAGATTTGAATATTAGAAGTGTATTAGTGTGCTATATGGGTTAAAGAGATGGGTCTTTAATCTAGATTTAAACTGACAGAGTGTGTCTGCATCCCGAACAGTGTTAGGTAGATTGTTCCAGAGAACTGCAATGTGTACTCGTGAGTCGAGGAAGTCCCTTGACGCAGGCGCAGCAGCTGATCCGACACCGAGAGCGCTCTGGTAGCTAGTTCAAAAACCTCCTTAAAATGATTAGTGAATGATCATAGGAATTGATTAAGGATGCATTAGCGTTCCATATGGCTGTAGCCCAGGATAATGCTAGACCGGAGAGAAGGGAGATTAAAAATTCTACCTTGGAGCGCTCGGTGGGAAACTTCTGTGGTTGCATCTCGATCTGCGGTCTTTCCTGATGGCTGTCTAGGTGACGAGGTCCTCACTGGAGATCTGTCTCTGGGGCTCATCTAGGTGTCCTGGTCTCCGCTGACATTCAGAGCTGTAGAGGTCATCTCTAGGTGATGATCCACCATCTGATCTGGATACGGACTGGATCTGGTGACTGTAGTGATCATTTGATCTGGATACGGACTGAATCTGTTGACTGCAGTGATCATCTGATCTGGATACGGACTGAATCTGGTGACTGCAGTGATCATCTGATCTGGATACGGACTGAGTCTGGTGACTGCAGTGATCATCTGATCTGGATAAGGACTGGATCTGTTGACTGCAGTGATCATCTGATCTGGATACGGACTGAATCTGGTGACTGCAGTGATCATCTGATCTGGATACGGACTGGATCTGGTGACTGCAGTGATCATCTGATCTGGATACGGACTGGATCTGGTGACTGCAGTGATCATCTGATCTGGATACGGACTGGATCTGGTGACTTCAGTGATCATCTGATCTGGATACGGACTGAATCTGGTGACTGCAGTGATCATCTGATCTGGATACGGACTGGATCTGTTGACTGCAGTGATCATCTGATCTGAATACGGACTGGATCTGGTGACTGCAGTGATCATCTGATCTGGATACGGACTGAATGTGGTGACTTGTTTGCAAAACTTATTTTTTTCTCGCAATACTTCACTTTCTTTTGCAATTGTTTATTTTTGTTTACAGAAAGCACATTTCTTTTTCTCAATACTTTCATTTTCGTTTGCAAAATGTTCTTTTCTTTTGCAATACTTTAATTCTCTTGCAAATATATACGGCATTGTTTTTGACTCATGGTTTTGGTAATTTAAGGTAGTTGTTATCATGCTGATGTATGTTCAATTGTTCTGTTTTGTGATAAGTTTTATTTTAGCTAGTAATTTGATGCTATAAAAAAAGGGTGTTGTTATGGTTGATCGGGTCTGAGGGAGTTTGGCCGGGAGTTGGATACTGCTCCACCTCACGACACTACTGTGCAGATTCTGGCTCCAAACGAATCTCTACAGCACAGATTCGGGCTCCAAATTACGTCATTTACTCACAATGGCAGTGGCCATACTGAAATGTTTTGGCTTCACTTCTATAGTGGAAGGAAGCAGAGATGCATTGTCCATCTTTTTTACAGTCTATGGTTAAGCTTATGGGGCTGTCACGTGATGAACGAACGACTCAAACCCGAAGACTCGAGAGATTAACTAATAAATTATCTTTCTGGCTCATACTGCACTAGTCACGTGATGAACGAATGACTCAAAAAACCCGAAGACTCAAAACAGCTGAACGAATTCCAGTACAGAACCTATAGGATGTTGCACATGCGACTGAACAAATTATCCTCGAGACAACTCGCTTCTTCCCGAGTCACATTAAAGACCTGTTCAAAATTAACGAATCGTTCAAGAACGACCCATCACTAGTGTCTGATTAGAATAAGAGTTCAAATATTTATATGCCAGTATCCAATACTTTGCTTGCATGCTGTAGTTTCACAGGATTAAACTCAAAACCTAAACTTAAAAATTAAATAAAAAATTGATTAGGATGTAATCAGGCCAGCGCCTGATGATTATTTAGAGATATGAAAGCAGCTAACAGCTGTTAACTGTAGAGCACTGATCTCTCTACTTTACAACACCAAATTCATTGCAACAGAGATAGGTCTAATACAGAGGTCAAGGGTCAAGACCCCAACTAAAGAAAACACTGACCTCCATGATGGTGGCATCATTTTAACCAATGAAACATCAACATCTGATCCTCTGTAACTCTCAAAAGATTTGCTTGTGACTTAAAAAGGAATGACTTGGTTCCTCCTCCGATGAATTCCCGATCCTGTCCCCCCACCCTCTCTCTCCAACTCCGTTTCCTGTCTACCTACTATCCTATCAAATAAATGGCAAAAATGAATCTTTAAAAAAATATATAATATGTCTATTTCTTATAATATAGTATGGTTTTCTGTGTCCTCTGCAGAAGTGGCGAAGTTATAAATAACAATTGTTTCTTTGTGGTGTGATCGTTTGACATTCACTGTGTTTTGATTTCAGTTTGAATTGATTTTGTAAATAAAACCATTGACACTTTAGATTTTAATTTCCAATTTATTGTAATATCAAAAAAATTGAAAGCATCAATCAATTCAATGCAATGTCATTGTGGATATTGCCATTGTTTCATCAAAAGTAGTGCTGAAATTCCCCACTTGTCCCAAGAAATTCCTGAAAGTGCTATTTTCAGAATAAAGAATGCAGGTCACAACAATTCCATAACATAAATCCAAGAGTAATGGTAATGTCTCAAAACACCAGACAATAGAGTTTTAATAATATTGTAGGTTTGTATGTGACACAAGGAGAAAAATATTGCAGAGTTTACAGAGTTTCATTCCACATCAGAAGCAAAAGCATGAACAGCATACTAGACAGAACCGGTGTAATAGCAGAAGATATTTGTGTTGCAGGAACATTTTGTGGTGCCTGGGTGGTTGAATCTTTCGGTTCCACTGAAAGTGTAAGAAAACAAATATAAATTAGCAACAAATCATTATTTACTTTCAAAAATCATTTGAGAAGCGGAGGGACTCACCAACAATGATACTGGAAGGAATCACAGGACCAAGAAACCCTCTTGATTCAGTAATTAATTCCTTAAGATGGTTTTCAATAGCTCTTGCCTTTGGAAGCACAGTATCATTTTTAAAGATAAGTTCTGTATCCACACCAACTGAACCAGACCTGCAGAAAAAAGTAAATAAATAAAATAAAACAAAACCGACATGAAAATATCTAAATTACTTCAAGATGCTTACTCTCTTGATTTTTTATTTGATATCAGTTTCAATGTTCACTTAGTAAAAATAGGTAACACTATACAGTAAATCAGGTTTTTTAAGGTTATTTTCAAATAATTGTAATTTTACATTATGATTTAATTAGGCCTGCACAATTTGTCAAAAGAACACGTGATTGGAAAGGTGATATTATTTAATCTCATATGAAAATGTCTCATTGCTGCTGACTAGGGGTGGCACGTACATGTATTCGTACCGAACCGTCACGGATATGGACATCGCGGTTCGGTGCATGAGACCTTACGACGAATACAGGCAATCCACCCCCAATCCAGAAAGGGGGCGCCCGCAGTAATGCAATGCTGTTTGATAACCGCCAGCGCCAGCAGAAGAACAGCGAATGCTGTGAGTTGCATGCTTAAAAACAAAGCCCACTAGACAGTGACTATGTGCTGATTCTGAACGTGTCTCTCACATGGACTGACAAGAGCTTTGTGCTCGTGTACCCTACCGCTCTTATTCGGCACAAATCCAAATATTCCATAATATTTTCTTATTTGCGATGTACCGTATCTGAATGCGAAACTATTATTTATAAATGCAAACGATAGGCTTGTACTTCAGTCACGTTCCAACGGTGAGACAGAGGTGAGCGCTGATGTTTGGTTCACTGTATTTTATTTTGATAAAGTACCAATTGTGCTGTCAATTTAGCAATGCTTGAACTGTGTGTGTGTGTGTGTGTGTGCGGCTCTGGGCGCGATCACTTCAACTAGTTCTGTATACCAGCAGAATCAACTTTAAATACTTATTGTCTTATTAATGCATCACTGTATAAAGGTCTGCTTTTATTTATTTACAATCACAATAAAAACAAAAGGAAGCAAATAGGATGTTGCTTTCTGCCATTTAAGTTTCCTTTCTGTGAACAAATTGAAGCGTGTCACTAAAATTAATTGAAACTCATAAAATATAGTGTTACGTGTCGCACTGTCCCCCCCTTGTTTATCTGTAAACTAAATCAAGTATATTTCAAGAATGTATTCCTTCTGTGTATATACAGGTGCATCTCAATAAATTAGAATGTCATGGAAAAGTTCATTTATTTAAATTCAACTCAAATTGTGAAATTAGTGTATTAAATAAATTCAATGCAAATGGACTGAAGTAGTTTAAGTCTTTGGTTCTTTTTTGTGATGATTTTGGCTCACATTTAACAAAAACCCACCAATTCACTATCTCAACAAATTAGAGTATGGTAACATGCCAATCAGCTAATCAACTCAAAACACCTGCAAAGGTTTCCTGGGCCTTCAAAATAGTCTCTCAGTTTGGTTCACTAGGCTATACAATCATGGGGAAGGCTGCTGATCTGACAGTTGTCCAGCAGACAATCATTGACACCCTTCAAAAGGAGGGTAAGCCACAAACATTAATTGCCAAAGAAGTTCACAGAGTGCTGTATCCAAGCATGTTAACAGAAAGTGGAGTGGAAGGAAAAAGTGTGGAAGAAAAGATGCACAACCAACCGAGAGAACGCAGCCTTATAAGGATTGTCAAGCAAAATCGATTCAAGAATTTGGGTGAACTTTCACAAGGAATGGACTGAGGCTGGAGTCAAGGCATCAAGAGCCACCACACACAGGCGTGTCAAAGGAATTTGGCTACTGTTGTTATCAGAGGTGTCTTACCTGGGCTAAGGAAGAAGAACTGGACTTTTGCCCAGTGGTCCAAAGTCCTCTTTTGAGATGAGAGCAAGATTTGTATTTAATTTGGAAACCAAGGTCCTAGAGTCTGGAGGAAGGGTTAGAAGCTCATGGCCCAAGTTTCTTAAAGTCAAGTCAAGTCAAGTCCAAGTCGAGCTTTATTGTCATTCCACTACATGTGTGGACATATAGTGGGACGAGGATATCGTGCCTCCACAGGACCACGGTGCTACATAAATACAGATATACAACACACAGTAAAACAGTATAAAACCTATACACAAACTAACCTATCAGCTTTGACTATACATATGCTATATATAAAAGTGGTTACCTATACATAAACTAAAAACAAGAAACAAAAATGCAAACTGTACAACTGTGCAGATAACTTCAAATACTGTACATGTGCAAAGAGAGACATTCAAGCAGCTGGCTGGGAACAGTGTAAGGTGATTTGTGGTGCATGAGCCAGTAAACATACATACATTAGTCATATATTACAGTCAGTCTTTTGTGGGATTATGGACACACAATGGTGTGTGAAAGTGTCTAGTGCATGCAGAGGAGAGTGTGTTGCTACAGGTGGCTTGTGCAGGCCGCTCACCTGAATTCCACAGAGATAAAAGTTTAACAGTTTTTCCTGAGATGTGGTAAGGTGGGGGGGTTGTTTGGGGTTTCAGAGAGGGGCTGTGTGATGTGAGTTCAGGGCTCTCACAGCCTGGGGGAAAAAGCTGTTGAGCAGTCTGGCGGAGCGGGCTCTGATACTCCGGTACCGTCTACCTGAGGGGTAGGAGCTGGAAGAGACTGTGGGAGTGGGTGGTGTCCTCACGATACTTTTTGCTTTGCTGGAGCATCGTGTAAGGAAAATGTCCAGGATGGAGGGGAGAGGGGCACCAATGATTTTTGCAGCGGTGTTCACTGTCCGCTGGAGGGTCTTGCGGTCTGCTGCACAGCAGTTTCCGTACCAGACAGTGATGCAGCTGGTCAACACGCTCTCAATGGTACCCCTGTAGAAGGTGGTGAGGATGGGTGGAGGGAGGCTTGCTCTTTTCAGCCCGGCGGAGAAAGTGTAGGCGCTGTTGTGCCTTCTTGGAGATAGACTTGGTGTTGGTAGTTCAGGTGAGGTCCTCTGTGATGTGCACCCCAGGAATTTAGTGCTGCTGACTCTCTCCACAGTCGAGGTGTCGATGGTCAGTGGGGTGGTCAACAGAGTTTCTCCTGAAGTCCATCACAACCTCCTTTGTCTTCTCCACATTGAGGACAGGTTGTTAGCGCCACACCATTCAGCCAGCTGTGCCACTTCCTCTCTGTAGTGCGTTTCATCGTTGTTGCTGATGAGACCTACCACTGATGTGTCATCGGCAAACTTGATGATGTGGTTGGAGCTGAACTTGGCAGTGCAGTCGTGGGTCAGCAGCGTGAAGAGCAGCGGGCTGAGCACACAGCCCTGTGGGGCCCCTGTGCTGAGTGTGGTAGTGCTCGAGGTGTTGTGGCCGACCGAACTGACTGAGGTCTTCCGGTTAAAGTCCAGGATCAATTGCAGAGGGAGTTGTTGAGGCCCAGCAGGCTTAATTTATTGATGAGCTGTTGTGGGATTATTGTGTTGAATGCTGAGCTGAAGTCGATGAACAGCATTCTAACATATGAGTCTTTATTTTCTAGGTGGGTAAGAGCCAGGTGGAAGGTGGAGGGTGGAGGAAATTGCATCATCCGTAGAGCGGTTTGGGCGGTATACAAACTGGAGCGGATCGAGTGTGTTGGGGATGCTGGTTTTGATGTTGTGCATGACTAGCCTCTCAAAGCACTTCATTATGATTGGAGTCAGTGCTATGGGACGGTAGTCATTTAGACAGGACACAGGTGATTTTTTTGGTACCGGTATGATTGTCGTGGATTTGAGACATGTGGGGATGACTGCCTGGCTCAGCGAGGTGTTGAAGATATCTGTTAGGACAGCTGTCAGCTGTTCAGCACAGTCTTTCAGTACGCGGCCAGGTATATTGTCAGGACCCGCAGCCTTGCGTGGGTTAATCCTAGATAGGGTCTTCCTTACGTCGGCTGGAGACAGACAGAGTGCCTGGTCGCTGGGAGGTGTGGGCAGTTTTGTGCAGATGTGTTGTTCTGCATTTCAAACCGTGAAAAAAGTGGTTGAGTGCATCTGGGAGGGATGTGTCACAGGCCTGTGGCGGGCTTGTAGTCAGTGATGGTCTGAATGCCTTGCCACAGGCTCCGTGTATCTCTGCTGTTTGTGAAATGATTATCTATTTTAATGCCATATAACCGTTTTGCATTTTTGATGCCACGGGACAGATTGGCTCTTGCTGTTTTGAGGGCCGCTTTATCTCCTGATCTGAACGCTTCATCTCTGGTTTTTAGCAGCCCACGAACCTCTGCTGTCATCCATGGCTTCCGGTTTGCACGTGTGGTGATGGTCTTGGTGACTGTCACATCATCAACGCGGCGATGCCTACGTGCCTTGGACATGTGGAGGAGACCTTGGTTCTTGTCTCAGGGCCCGGTCCTTGGAGCTCCTTGCCGCCGCGTAACGCTAGCGACAGATGCATCCCTGACCGGTTGGGGGCGGTCATGAGTTGCCACCCTGCCCGCGGTCTGTGGAAAGCTTTTTTGTACCCTCGCGGGTACGTCCCAAGGTCCCTCCTCGGTACCACGGCCTGTTGTACTCCAGGCTTTTTGTCCTCCTCCCTTCAGAGAGTCCAACCAGGGAAAGCTTAATTGTATGTGTCCAGTGCGAGCACTGGACGCATACGTCCACAGAACTGCCCTGTGGAGAAAGACGGACCAACTGCTGGTATGCTACGGTCCTCCTAAAAAGGGTCTTCCAGCTGCTAGCAGACCAGCCGTGGATAGTGGATGCTATTATAGTTGCCTATGAGTCCTCTGATCTCCCCTCACCTTGGGAGTCAAAGCTCATTCAACCAGAGGTATGGCGGCCTCCAAGGCCTTTCTCGCAGGTGTTCCTATTCAGGACATATGTGACACTGCTGGGTGGTCTACGCCCCTAACCTTTGTCAGATTCTATGACCTAGATCTGCAAGCCACCCCCTGGCTCTTCTGTTCTCCTGCCGTAGCAGTGCATTCCACACACTAAGCAGGGATTTGCAATTCTGGCGGCGGACATCTCGCTCTCGCAGCTGCCTCGACACAGCTCGATGTTCCCGGAGGAGAACGTCCCAGGTTACAATGTAACCATGGTTCCCCGAGGGAACGAGATGCTGCGTTGCAGGGCCATACTTCCGCATCCCTACTAGAGCTATGCTTCATTCCTGGAAGCTGACGGCGCTGCACATCACATGCTTTTAAGCATCCTGGTCATGACGTCACCCGCACCTGACGCCTGGCCGTCAATTTGACTGATTACACATGATTCAGAGCTGACGCCGCTGATGGCGTTCCCCGTGGCCGCTCGACGCAGCGCCTCGCCCTCGGGGAACCATGGTTACATACGAACCTGGGACGTTATCTAGCTTTATTAATATGATATTCTAATATCGATCTAGCTTACTGCAACAAGTGTCTCATAGCAGCCGCTCAAATCTAACGGACATAGGCATTACAACAACTTTTAACACTAATGGGGAACAAAATAAACTATTTATTTCCCTGCAAAATAAAGAAATATCCATACTTTACATCCATAAAGGAATATCTATACTTGTGATGCAGCTTGGAATCTTAAATCACACCATGGTCATTTGTTTGGCCAAAAGAGAACTATGCGACTGAGCCTGCTTTTTTCCAAATATTTTTTTTTTACTATCCCATTTGGCTTGGGGACACTTAATATTCACAAATATTACTGATTTTACTTTACTGACAGTGTTGGATGATAACTGAACTGAGCTGAGATGAAGAAATCACTATTTAATTACTGCAGAGATTAACAAGAAAGAAAGAAGAAGACAAAAGAGTAGAAAAGAAAGGTTATAATTGTGAGCCTTGTGACATACCAGAATCTCATCACAAAGGTTCTGAGGAAGTTGGTCCCATAAACGTCCTGGTAGATTCGAGTCAGCTACAAAAACACATAGAAAGGCAAAGACTTAAGCTATGAATAACACTCTCTATAGATGTAGTCTGGACAGAGTTAATAAAATAAAACCATTTTAATATTACTAAAATATTTCTTAATGCACCTCAATATTGATGTTGATGGCCAGAGCCTGGTACTCCATGGAAGCAGGGTTTCTGTAAGCTTCAATAAATATTATTTCTAAACGGAACTGCAGAATAACGAATCTCTCGCTTGACCTTGCTGGACCTGTGGTAGTTGCAGTTGATGGATGAGTGGTTGCTGTGGTAGTTGTAGTTGATGGATGAGTGGTTGCTGTGGTAGTTGTAGTTTTTGGATGAGTGGTTGCTGTGGTAGTTGTAGTTGATGGATGAGTGGTGGCTGTGGTAGTTGTAGTTGATGGATGAGTGGTTGCTGTGGTAGTTGTAGTTGATGGATGAGTGGTTGCTGTGGTAGTTGTAGTTGATGGATGAATGGTTGCTGTGGTAGTTGTAGTTGACGGATGAGTGGTTGCTATGGTAGTTGATGGATGAGTGGTTGCTGTGGTAGTTGTAGTTGATGGATGAGTCGTTTCTGTGGTGGTTTTAGTTGATTGATGACTGGTTGGCTGTGAAGACGTGGTTGAGGTGGTGATAACTTTAGAGTGTGTTGAGTTCGCAAATATTACAGATGTGATCTTATTAGCAGCTGCACTAGATACAGATACTGTAGAGCCAGATGAACCAGAAATAAATGTTGTGTTTGATACATCTGTAGGAAGTACACCATTTGAAATAACAGTAGAAGCACTTGTGCTAGTTAAATCAATATGAACTGTGTTGCTTGGATGGTCAGTTGTGATTGATGAAATGGTTGAAATTGTAGTATCCAAATGATTAGACACAGGTGTGCTTGACAGATCAGTAGAGACAGTGGTGTTTATGGTACCAGGAGGAGCAGTTGTGCTGGTATTAAATGATGAGTTTTCTTTCACTGAAACAACATGTAAACAAGTGTAAATCAGCCACTGAAAGCAAAAATGTTATTGATATATATATATATATATATATACATACACACATAAAACAGCTTGAGAAAATGAGAACTCACCAACGATGATGCTGGAAATATTCACAGAAGCAAGAAACACATTTGATTCTTGAATTCCTGTCTTGAGATTGTCTTCAATGCTCGTTGCATTTGGAATAACAGACTCATTTGTAAAAATAAGTTGTACATCCACACCCACTGACCCAGACCTGGACATAAATAATATTTCACATTAAAATTAGTCGTGAAAAAAATGCATCCAAAATTGATAAACAAAAGTGCAGTTGATTTAATTTTTGGCAGGGATTGAATATTTACTTGAACATTAAAATATGTATTACATCACAGCAACTCAAAATGTGGCTGCCTTTACAAACAAATGTAACCCTAACCCTGACCAGTTTCCTCTATGTATAGAGAAAGAGGAAAGCCCTTGAGCAGTTGAACTCAGCTGAGTGCAAAAGTGTAAGATATAAACATAAACAATATGAAACAAATTGAAGCATAACAAATGTCCTCAGTATTTCTCCCAAATCAGCCTATTGAAACAACAATACTCTCAGCAAGTGTGGATGTGTGCAGACAGAGTGAAGTGGCAGATAATTAAGTTCAAATGCAAGCTTTAAATGATAATCCACAGTTAGGACAGAAGAAAACACACCAAATGCAAACATGACCGGACATTGAATTATGGATAAAATGAAACTAAATACTCTAACAAAAGAGGGAGAGATGAGCCAAGATGTTGTTGCTGTACAACCTATGGACACTAGGCTGATGGATCCACGGGCGCAGACGGACAGCTAATTGAACTTAGCGACTCTGTATTTGTCCTATCTCTGTTAGTAGTTGGCTATGGGACTAATTTATCAAATTGTTAAAAAACACAGAACAAAAGAAAGGAAAAGAAAATAAATAAACATATATTAAAGTCTTGTACCAGAATTTCAGCAAGAGGCAACAGATAAAGTATGACCATACAGTTGCAGTAGCAGCTTCAGACTGTTAATTGGTAGGGCAGATTCTGGGTCTTAGCGTTAGTTTATGATAAACGGGGAAGTCGTGGCATAATGGTTAGAGAGTAGGACTTGTAATCGAAAGGTTGTGGGTTTGAATCTCTGGCCGGCAGGAATTGTAGGGGGAGGGAGTGAATGTACAGCACTCTTTCCACCTTAAATACCACGACTGAGGTGCCCTTGAGCGAGGCACTAAACCCCCAACTGCTCCCCAGGTGCCGCAGCATAAATGGCTGCCCACTGCTCCGGGTGTGTGTTCATGAATGATGCACTTATATAGCGATTTATTGTATATTGCTGTACACCCAAAGAGGGTCACAATCATGTGGGGGTCTCTCCTCAACCACCATCATTGTGCAGCATCCACTTGTATGATGCGACAGAAGAATTTGCAAACAGGTTTTACAGGGTATTTACATAGCAGCGATATGAATGGTAGAGAATAATGAATATCTTACTGATTATTAAGTGATTATTAAATGGAGTCATGTTGATGAGACAAGTTTGAGTTTAGGAGCCTGATGCCCTGGGGGAAGAAGCTCCTCTTAAGTCCTCCTTTTGCCATCATGCTACAGAAGCGCTTGCCAGATGGCAGTAAAATGAAAATACGGTTACCAGGGTGATTTGAGTCCTTGATGATTTTGACAGCTCTGCTTTTGCAGCATTTGATGTAGATGTCCTGCAGAGAGGGGAGAGCAGACCCTGAGATGCGCTCAGCGAAGCGCAAAACTCTCTACAAGGCTTTGCAGTCCTGATTGGATCGGTTTCAATAACACACTGAGATACACTGAATCCATACACTTTCTATGGTCCCTGAATAGAACGTTTTCAGGATTGCTGGCGAGACAGTCTTTGCCTGTCTTTCTGAACCGGTGTTTGAATGAGTGTAAGTCAGGTCCTCAGAGATGTTTACACCAAGGTACTTGAAGCTGCTCACCCTCTCCACAGGGGTCCCACTGATCATAAGAGGAGTGTAGGGCTGCTGCTGTCTCTTCCTGAAGTCCACAATCAGATATTAAGTTTTGGTCACATTCAGAGAGAGACAGTTGTCCTGTCACCATGATATAAGTCTCTAAACCTCATCCAAGTATGCGGTCTCATCATTGCTGGAAATGAGGCCCAGAACCACAGTATCATCAGAAAATTTGATAATAGAAGTGGAGCTGTGAGAGAACACACAGTCGTGTGTGTAGGGAGAGTAGATCTGGGTACTCGGGACACAAACCTGTGGGGCTCCTACGTTCAGGGTGGAGTTCGAGGTAGAGGCTGACATTTTTTCGGGAATCCCACGGGTCATGGGAAACAAAATCGCTACGAATCACGTGATTGGGACGGGAGAGGAAAACATTTAATCGGGAGTGGGCGGGACCGGGAATAGTAATGATACCCAACTTTACACACAAATATACCTTTTATATAAATAAACTATAAACTGTATATTTTAATGCTGAAATCAATTCTAGTGCCCTGTCTCTTTATGCTCTCCTCCTGATTGCTTTGGTATGGCTGGTTAAGTGAATGACGCAGTCCGTGATGGACAGATTGTTGGTGAAGAGCAAAGTGAAGAGTTTAGGCCTAGGTCTGTGAGTTTAAAAGCTAGCTTGACGGGACTATAGTATTGAAACCTGAGCTATAGTCAATGAATAGCAGCCTTACATAGTTCTTCATTATTGCTGTCAATGTGTGTGAGGGAAGAGTGCAGGATGTGAGAGATGGCATAGTCAGTAGATCTATTTGGGCGATAAGCTTACTGAAGAGGGTCCAAAGTAACATGGATGGAGGAGCAAATGTGATTCTTTACAAGTCTCTCAAAAACCTTCATGACTATTGATGTGAGAGCAACTGGACGATAGTCATTCAGGCAAGAGGGTTTATTGTTCTTAGGCACAGGGATGATGCCAGAGTTTTTAAAACAGGTGGGAACCACTGAGGTAGCGAGGACTCATTTGAATGAAGTATACAAACTATCAAGCTGATCAGCGCAGGACCTCAGAACACGGCCAGTAATCCCATCAAGTCCGGCTTTCCTGATATTCATTCTCTTTAGTTCCCTATGAACCTCGTCCTCCGACACGGTGATAACATGATCATCACTGCTCTGTCTGCTGCTTCCTGACGCTGATCGGCAGAGTCGCTGCCGCCGCCATTGTATTCAAAGCGGCCGTAGAAGGTGTTTAACTCGTCGGCCAGCAATGGATCTGCTCTCATCTCTGGAGGATTTGTTTCCAAAGGCACAGATGTCCTCAGTCCCTGCCACATGTGCCAAGAGTCATTGAGCTGAGAATGGGACTCAATTCTCCCTGTATCGGAGTTTGGCGGCTCTTACTGCACGCCGGAGAGCATAGCACGATGCTTTGTACTGCTTCATGTTTCCGACAAAAGACCGGCGTTGAATGCGGCAGTGCGTTGGTTAACTGCAGCACGGATTGTTCTGTCCACCCACTGTTTCTGATTTGAGAATGTCCTTACAGTTGCTGTTTCAGTAGCTTGCTCAGATAGCGTGTTGACAAAGCTTAATGCTACATCCGTGAACTCGCTGACGTCAGATGAACTCACCCGGAACATGTCCCAGTCGTGAATTGAAAATCAAATTGAGAAACTTATGGAATGCGAGTAATTTCTTACTGTTAAATTCGAAAAAAAACCAGGTGTTAATTATCAGACCTAAAACCCCCACAAGTAATAACCTAGAACGCTGTCTAACACTTGATGGCTGCTCTGTCGATTCTTCGTCATCAGTCAGGAACTTAGGTGTGCTATTTGATAGCAATCTCTCCTTTGACAACCACATTTCTAGCATTTGTAAAACTGCATTTTTTTCATCTTGAAAATATATTTAAACTGAGACCTATGCTCTCAATGTCAAATGCAGAAATGTTTATGCATTTATGACCTCAAGGTTAGATTATTGTAATGCTTTATTGGGTTGATGTTCTGCATGCTTAATAAACGAACTACAGATGGTTCAAAATGCAAATGCTAAAGTCCTTACTAGAACCAGGAAGTATGCCCACATTATCCCGGTTCTGTCAACACTGCACTGGCTCCCTATTAAACATTGTATAGATTTTAAAATCTTGTTAATTACTTTTAAAGCCCTGAATGGTTTAGCTCTCACACTGTTCAGGAGGCAGACACTCTGTCCGTTTAAATAAAGATTAAAGACCCATCTTTTTAACCTGGCGTACACATAACACACTAATACACTTCTAATACTCAAGTATGTTAAAGGATTGTTAGGCTGCATTAATTAGGTCAACCGGAACCGGGAACACTTCCCATAAAACACCTGATGTACTTGTTACATCGTAACTGACTCAGGGGCCGGAGCGGACTTGTTACTGAACTCTGGAACTGGAGTAGAGTCGCTACTGATCTCTGAGGCTGGAGCAGTGGCTCTAAATTAGAGCACATTGCAGTTTCATTTTTCACCACTGATTTACATTAGAAAACTGTAGAGCTGGAGAGGGCACATCCAGAGAGGGCACTATGCAGAGACTGACTGCCCCACATCAATATACATGCCTGTCGAAGGCATTTGCTTAATTTTAATATATCTTGCACACTTTATAATTTAAAATGATCCAAATAATAATAATACAAAAAAAATATATATATATTAGGGCCGTCAACTGATTAAAATATTTAACAATGATTAAATTGCATGATTGTCATGAGTTAACTCGCAATTAATCACTACTTAATCGTACATTTTAATTTGTTCTAAATGTACCTTAAATTAATACTTTTCAAGTTTTAATACTCTAATCAACATGGGCATGGACAAATATGGATGCTTCATGCAAATGTATGTTTATTATTATTGAAACAATAGTCAAAATAGAGCATGAAGTCTAGACATGTTCCAAAGGTCATAGCCTAGATGTTTTTCAAAGAACTTGTTCAAATATAAAATATGTGCTGCATTGATCGCACTTTTATAAAATTAGTGCCGATAAAATGTATTTGTATTAACGAGTAATGGACTTTGATAGCCCTTATATATATATATATATATATATATATATATATATATATATATATATATATATATATATATATATATATATATATATGTGTAGAATGCCAAACACAATTGATTCAATATATAATGAGGTCTATATTATTAACCCACCTGCCCATACATAGCACATTTCATACACAGTGGTAATTCAAACTGCTTTACATAAAATGAAGTGAAATAGTCATTAAAAAAACAAGGAATTAAAAGAATAATACTAAATCACAACAATAAAAACAATAATGACTAAATCACAAAATAATTTAGTGAAGTCAGTTTGGACGTAGCACAGTGCTCATTTAACAAATGCACGGCTAAACAGATGAGTTTTGAGTCTGGATTTAAATGTAGCAAATGTTTTAGCACATCTAATCTCTTCTGGAAGCTGGTTCCAACTGCGGGTGGCATAATAGCTAAAAGCGGACTCCCCTTGTTTTGTGTAAACCCTTGGTATTTCTGACTGACTCGATCCTAATGATCTGAGTGGTCTGTTAGGTTTATATTCAGTGAGCATGTCTGCAATGTATTTAGATCCTAGGCCACTGAGAGATTTATAAACTAGTAAAAGTAAAAGGGCTTAACAACTGCAGTTTTCAGGAGTTTGAAAAGTTCCAGAAAGAAGTGAGGGCTCACAACTTCTAAGAGATCTGCTTCTAAACAGTTAAGCAGACTTTTGAAAAAAGATGTGGGAAGTGTGTCAAGATAGTACAGCACCTTAAATCGTCAACATGCCATCTCTTTCAAAATTGTGCTACCAATTGCTTCAAAAACAGACATAGACACTTCTTTTTTAAATTACGGTCGAATCTGTGTGACCTCTGCAAAACTAGATGTTCCAATCTCCGTTCTGATATTAATGATCTTATCAGAAAATAAGGAAGCGAACTCGTTGCATTTGCTGTCAGAGAGCAATTCACTGGGAATTTGACTTGGGGGGTTTGTCAGTCTCTCCACAATAGCAAAAAGAGTGTGAGTGTTGTTTAAGTTACTGTTCATGAGGTTTGAGAAGAAGGTCTGTCTAGCTGTGGCTAGTTCCACATTGAAAGCATGAAGGCTGTCTTTATAGATGCTATAGTGAATTTCAACTTTTGTCTTCCTCCACATCTGCTCAGCTTTTCTGCATTGTATTTTCATACTCTGAACTGCTGTTTTTTCTCCATGGCTACTTTTGTTTGCCATTCTTCTTGCTGACCCTTGCCAGAGCAATATCATCAATAACAAACTTTAGTTAAATGAATCCAGGAGAAGATCAACAGAGTCTGCAGAAATGCTTGGTGTTGAAGATATAGCCTTCATAAACAGCTCACTAGTGTTCTCGTTAATGCATCTCTTTCTGACAGAGACAGATCTAGATTCAGTGGTAAAAGGAGGTCAATATATCAAAGAGTGTGTCAACGATTGTGTATGGGTCCATGCACATGCTGAATCAGGTCAAAATTGTTTAAAAAAAAAGTTAATAATTTATTTTGCAGTTTTGATTTCTGCATTATATATGTGAATATTAAAATCCCCTGCAATAGTAAAACAGTCAAACTCTGAGAAAATCATTGATAACAGTTCTGTGAACTCTTCAACAAAGGCTGCAGAGTATTTTGGAGGCCTGTAAATAATGATAAACAGAATGCGTAAAGCAACTTTCAGCACAATACCTAGGTATTTTAGATACAAATACTGACCAAATGACACTTGCTTACATTGATAAACACCTCCACCTCACCTAACAGTCCTGCAAACACTTATGAAATTAAAGTTAGGAGGGGCGGTTTCATTTAGGACTGTTGCACTGCAGCTGTTTTCAAGCTATGATTCATTTAGAAACATAAAATCCAGGTTGTTTGTGGTTATTAAATCATGGATCAGAAATTATTTATTTTATAGTGAGTGAATGTTTAAAAGTGCTAACCTGATGCAATTACATTTTGTCTCTACAGCAATCTTAGATTGACGTATTATAGGCCGCAGATTAGATGGGTCAGCCATACATCTTGAGAAGGGCTTAGACTTTCTATCACGTGATTAAAACAGAAAGAAAGAAGGCTACAGGCACACTGGGTTCCCGTTTGTTCTGTAAACATTTATGAAGGTTTCTTCTAATATAGCAGGCACCCAACACATATCACTAAGAGCTGTTATCAGTTGTTTTTGGTTCACCTACAGCCGATGGAGGAGGGTTTGGGCCCAGGCATTGTGGCAGCGGTCGGAGAGCTCTCACAGGAGAAGGAGGGAGAGCTGGGGCTGCAGTCTTTGGTGGTCGTGGGGCCCACCGTTTTTTAGTTGATATCTGGGGGCTTGCAGCGAAAAAGTGGGAGAGTTTGGTCCCAGCATACACCAGTTTCTCCATTTTCTGTGAGAAGCTTAGAAGTAGAGATGCTGGAGAGAGGGATAGTGTGTCTGGTGAGCGGGACTCTGGCTCTGGTGTTTCTGGTGGCTGTGATATGTTGTCCTGGCTTCCCTGGCTGTTTTGCAGAAAGTTGTCCTTGGGTGCTGAGTTTTGGAGATCTTGTAGTATGTCTGTGATGAGCTCTGTGGGCAGGGCTCAGCCGGGATAGTTTCCATGAGGAAAGCTTGTTTTGGCTGCGTGGCGCTATAAATGTCCTTGTGGGATGTGTCTACCACATGATGACTCTGAATGTGTGTGTGTGCCATTGAGGCCATGTGGATTGGCACACACCACTGAAGGATGACGGGAGAAATATATTTTGTCCTTTAGCACTCTTGCAACAAGTTTGTTTGGATGGAGACCATCCAGTTTAAACAGTTGTCTATGGCCCCAGAAAATATTGAAATTGTCGATGAAGTTGACTCCTTTTATACCGTAGGTACTTTATAGCCATTTATTCAGCCAAAGCAGCTGTGAAAACATGTTAGTTAGCCTTGCTGGGAGTGGTCCACTGATGAAAGACTGAACTTCAAGTAATTGAAGTGTTTCAAAGAGTTCACTGAAATCATTCTTAAGCAGTTCTGACTGCACTTTCCGAATATAACTTTTCCCCACATGGATGATTCGATTTGCAGTCTTGTGCTTCATCAGAATGTTCAAGTTCCTTGTTCACATCAGAGACGGTTGCTTGAGGAAAGCAGCATGTTGTTGTAGTCCTGTTACTGATGTTGAGTCACCCAATATGTTAGAGTCCTGTTAGAGTCACCCAATATCAGAGTCCTGGGCTCGGCTGCGCTCTGAGCTGAATGCCGCTGTCTGTTCGACCTTGAGTGCTTGTTAGTAGCGATGTTGAAGCTGCTGGCTGACTCGATACATGTTTTGTCACATTTGAGGATTCCTCACCCACATTCATTAATGCTTCAAATCGGTTCTCAAGATGTATAGGGGGTTGTAGAATGGCAGTGTTTACAAGTCTTGTCATAGCCGTATCTGGGGTAGAGGATTCTCGGGCAGCAATAAGAAATACTGGTGACAATCTGATGTCTCGAGTGCCTTTGGGTCTCACTCCCTGTTTGTGCCATCGATTTGTCTGTCAATCAGTTTCGCTTGTTCCTCTACACTTGGTATAAACTGTTGAGATTCACTAGATTCACAGGACTCTCCGGCTGAATGCTGAGGGGGTCCATGATGACCGCCTGCTGTGTGTTCCGCCTGTTTTGAAGGTCTAGCAAGTAACTTTGTTTCAAGAACCACAATCCTTTGTAGAAGTCTGTGGCAGTTCATGCAGCAAGTAGATTCCACAAGAGGCATTTTCTCTTGTCTGTTTTAATGTAGACAGCTGTGTTTTCCCATCTCCCGAATGTAAGTTGCTGGCAGTGGGAGGCAAAGAGACTTTTTTTTTATTTGTTATACTGTGTTGTTTGAGCACTGTGCTGATCTTGCTGTAGTAAAAATCTAATATAAATCTGAGAAAAGTACATAAATAGGGAGCAAAGCACAGAGCAATAAGCAGGAGCATCCGAACAGTAGCGAAGCTGGAAGCAGGTATGGTATATATTCTCCAAAATGGTGCTACACTGACGTAGAGGAGACAAACTGTTGAATAAATTCATTATTTTTTGTTTTCTTTGCATACAAAAAGTATTTTCATAGCTTCATAAAATTACAATTGAACCCCTGATGTCACATGGATTATTTTACCGATTTCCTTGCTACGCTTTCTGGACCTTGATCGTAAGGACCCTTGCGGTCTATGGAGGGTCAGAGAGCTCTCAGATTCCATCAAAAATATCTTAATTTGTGTCCCAAAGATGAACGGTGAGGTCTCACGGGTTTGAACGATATGAGGGTGAATAATTAATGACAGAATTTTATTTTTCGGATGAACTAAGCCTTTACCTAATATTATTGACTTGACTGTACTGACAAAGTTTGATGAAAACATAACAGAACTGGACAAAGATATCATATTTTTATGCAGAGATGAGCAACAAATACAGAAAAGGGGAAAAAGAGAGTAGAAAGGAAAGGTAATAAATGACAGCCTTGTAACATACCAGAATCTCTGTATGAAGGATCTGAGGAAGATGGTTGGAAACAATTGCCTGTAGAATCGATTCAGCTACAGAAGCACATAGAAAGACACAGACATAAGCTATATATTACATTCTCTATAGATGTAGTCTAAACTGATTTAATAGTTCTAAAATATTTCTTAATGCACCTCAGTAGTGATGTTGATGGCCAGAGTCTGGAACGCCATAGAAGCAGGGATATTGTAATCTTCAATAAAGATTATCTGTAAACGGATCTGCAGAATAATGAATGTCTCGCCTATCCCTGCTGGACGTCTGGCAGTAGTTGATAGCTTGTCTGTGGTACCTAAAGGAAGATGAGTGACAGCTGCACTTGATGGCTGGGCATGGCTCGTGGTGCCTAAAGGGCTGAAATTGTTAGCTGTGCTTGATGGATGGGCATGGATTGTGATGCCTGAAGAACCATCAGTGACAGCTGAGCTTAATGGTTGGGCATGGCCCTTGGTGCCTGAAGGGCTGTCAGTAACAGCTGCGCTTGATGGATGGGCATGGCTCGTGGTGCCTGAAGAACCATCAGGGGTAGCAGTGCTTGATTCATGGGCAGTGGTCTGAAAAGACCTTCAGTGGCAGCTATGCTTGGTGGATGGGCATTGCCTGTGGTGCCTGAAGGGCCGTCAGTGACAGCTGTGCTTGATGGATGGGCATGGCCCGTGGTGCCTGAAGGGCCGTCAACGGCAGCTGCGCTTGATTCATGGGCATGGCCTTTGGTGCCTGAAGGACTGTCAGTGTTAGCTGCGTTTAATGTGTGGTATGGCCTGTGATGCCTGAAAGACCAACAGTGACAGCTGTGCTTGATGGCTGGGCACTGCCCGAAATGCCTGAAGGGCTGTTAGTGGAAGATGCACTTGATGGATGGGCAGTGGTCGTGATTTCTGAAGGAATGTCTGTAGAAGCTGAGCTTGTTTGATGGGCATGGCCCTCGGTGCCTGAAGGACCATAAGTGGCACCTGAGCTTGGTGCATTGTTTTGGGTTGTGGTTTCTGAAGGACCATCAGTAACAGCTGCACTTGATGTATTGGCATGGCCCGTTATGCCTGAAGGGCCGTCAACGGCAGCTGCGCTTGATTCATGGGCATGGCCTTTGGTGCCTGAAGGACTGTCAGTGTTAGCTGCGTTTAATGTGTGGGTATGGCCTGTGATGCCTGAAATACCAACAGTGATAGCTGTGCTTGATGGCTGGGCACTGCCCGTAATGCCTGAAGGGCTGTTACTGGAAGATGCACTAGATGAATGAGCAGTGTTCGTGGGGCCTGGAGAACTGTCAGTGGCAGCTGTGCTTGATGGCTGGGCACGGTCCATGGTGCCTGAAGGTCCGTCAGGAGAAGATGCACTTGATGGATGGGCATAGTTTGTGGTGCCTGAAGGGCCGTCAGTGGCAGCTGCGCTTGACGGATGGGCAGTGGACGTGGTGCCTGAAGAACCGTCAGTGGCAGCTATGCTTAATGTATGGGTATGGCCTGTGATGCTTAAAGTACCATCAGTAACAGCTGCGCTTGATGGCTGGGCATGGGCCGTGGTGCCTGAAGGGCCGTCAGCGGCAGCTGCGCTTGATGAATGGGCAGGGCCCGTGGTGCCTGAAGGGCCATCCGTGGAAGATGCGCTTGATGGATGTGCATGGCCCGTGGAGACTGAAGAACCATCAGTGAGAGCTGAGCTGGATGAATGAGGATGGCCCGTGGTGCCTGAAGGGCCATCAGTGGAAGATGCGCTTGATGGATGTGCATGGCCCGTGGAGACTGAAGAACCATCAGTGAGAGCTGAGCTGGATGAATGAGGATGGCCCGTGGTGCCTGAAGGGCCATCAGTGGAAGATGCGCTTGATGGATGGGTATGGCCTGTGGTGCCTGAAGGACCATCAGTTGCAGTTGAACTTGATGTATGGGCATGGCCTGTGGTGCCTGAAGAACCGTCAGTGGCAGCTGCGCTTGATGGATGGGCAGGGCTCGGGGAGCCTGAAGAACCTTCAGTGGCAGCTGTGCTTAATATATGGGTATGGCCTGTGATGCCTGAAGAACCATCAGTGACAGCTGAGCTTGATGGCTGGGCACGACCTGTGGTGCCTGAAGAGCCATCAGTTGCAGCTGCGATTGATGGGTGGCTCGTGGTGCCTATAGGTCTGGTAGTGACATCTGAGCTTGGTGCATCGCTATTGTCTGTGGTTTCTAAAGGACCATCAGTGGCATCTGTACTTGATGAATAGGCAGGGCTAGTGAGGTCGGAAGGAATGTCCGTTGTAGCTGAGGTTGATAGATGGCATGGCCAGTGCTGCCTGAAGAATTCTCACTGGCAACTGCACTTGATGCATCGGCATGGACTGTGATGTCTGAAGGACTGTCAGTGGCAGCTGAACTTGATAGATGGACATGGAATGTTGTGCCAGCTGCACTTGATGAATGGGCAGAGGCTGTGGTGTCTGAAGGTCTGGCAGTCGTAGCTGAGGTTGATAGATGGGCATGGCCAGTGCTGCCTGAAGAATTCTCACTGGCAACTGCACTTGATGCATCGGCATGAGCTGTGATATCTGAAGGACTATCCGTGTAAGCTGAGCTTGTTTGATGTTGTGCCTTGGTGCCTGAAGAACCGTCAGTGATAGTTGAGTTTGGTGCATTGATATGGCTTGTGGGTTCTGAAGGACTATCAGTGGCAGCTGCACTTGATGCATCGGCATCAACCGTGATGTCTGAAGGACCGTCAGTGGCAGCTGAACTTGATGGATGGCCATGGCCTGTTGTGCCTGAAGGTTTGTCAGTGGCAGCTGCACTGGATGCCTCGGTACGACCTGTTGTGTGTGAAAGACCAACAGTGGTATCTGTGATTGATGAATGGGCACGGCCTGTGGTGCCTGAAGGGCCATCAGTTGCAGCTGCGATTGATGGGTGGCCCGTGGTGCCTATAGGTCTGGTAGTGACATCTGAGCTTGGTGCATTGCTTCTGTCTGTGGTTTCTAAAGGACCGTCAGTGGCATCTGTACTTGATGAATAGGCAGGGCTAGAGAGGTCGGAAGGAATGTCCGTTGCAGCTGAGGTTGATAGATGGGCATGGCCAGTACTGCCTGAAGGACCGTCAATGGCGGCTGAACTTGTTGAATGGGCATGGCCTGTTGTGCCTGTAGGTCTGTCAGTGGCAGCTGCACTTGATGGATGGGCAGAGCCCGTGATGCCTGAAGAAATGTCAGTGGCACCTGTGCTTGGTGCATTGTTGTGGCCTGTGGTTTCTATAGGACTGTCAGTAGCAGGTGCACTTGATGCATCATCATGGCCCGTGATGTCTGAAGGCCTGGCAGTGGTAGCTGCACTTGATGCATCGGGCGTGGCCTGTCATGTGTGAAGTACCGCCAGTGGCACCTGAGCTTGGTGCATTGTTGTGGCCTGTGGTTTCTATAGGACTGTCAGTATTAGGTGCACTTGATGTATCATCATGGCCCGTGATGTCTGAAGCACTGACAGTAGTAGCTTCGCCTGATGGATGGGCATGGTCCGTAGTGCCTGAAGGGATGTCAGTTGCAGCTGCACTTGAAAGATGGGCATGGCCTGTGGTGTCTTTAGGACTGTCAGTGACACCTGAGCTTGGTGCATTGTCAATGTCTGTGGTTTCTATAGGAATGCCAGTGGCATCTGAAGGAATTTCCGTTGCAGCTGTGCTTGATAGATGGGCATGGCCCATTGTGCCTGAAGAACCATCAGTGGCACCTGAGCTTGGTGCATTGTTATGGCCTGTGGTTTCTATAGGACTGTCAGTAGCAGGTGCACTTGATGCATCATCATGGCCCGTGATGTCTGAAGGACCGTCAGTGGCAGCTGAACTTGATAGATGGACATGGAATGTTGTGCCAGCTGCACTTGATGCATCGGCATGAGCTGTGATATCTGAAGGACTATCCGTGTAAGCTGAGCTTGTTTGATGTTGTGCCTTGGTGCCAAAAGAACCGTCAGTGATAGCTGAGTTTAGTGCATTGATATGGCTTGTGGGTTCTGAAGGACTATCAGTGGCAGCTGCACTTGATGCATCGGCATCAACCGTGATGTCTGAAGGACCGTCAGTGGCAGCTGAACTTGATGGTTGGCCATGGCCCGTTGTGCCTGAAGGTCTGTCAGTGGCAGCTGCACTGGATGCCTCGGTACGACCTGTTGTGTGTGAAAGACCAACAGTGGTATCTGTGATTGATGAATGGGCACGGCCTGTGGTGCCTGAAGGGCCATCAGTTGCAGCTGCGATTGATGGGTGGCCCGTGGTGCCTATAGGTCTGGTAGTGACATCTGAGCTTGGTGCATTGCTTCTGTCTGTGGTTTCTAAAGGACCGTCAGTGGCATCTGTACTTGATGAATAGGCAGGGCTAGAGAGGTCGGAAGGAATGTCCGTTGCAGCTGAGGTTGATAGATGGGCATGGCCAGTGCTGCCTGAAGGACCGTCAATGGCGGCTGAACTTGTTGAATGGGCATGGCCTGTTGTGCCTGTAGGTCTGTCAGTGGCAGCTGCACTTGATGGATGGGCAGAGCCCGTGATGCCTGAAGAAATGTCAGTGGCACCTGTGCTTGGTGCATTGTTGTGGCCTGTGGTTTCTATAGGACTGTCAGTAGCAGGTGCACTTGATGCATCATCATGGCCCGTGATGTCTGAAGGCCTGGCAGTGGTAGCTGCACTTGATGCATCGGCGTGGCCTGTCATGTGTGAAGTACCGTCAGTGGCACCTGAGCTTGGTGCATTGTTGTGGCCTGTGGTTTCTATAGGACTGTCAGTATTAGGTGCACTTGATGTATCATCATGGCCCGTGATGTCTGAAGCACTGACAGTAGTAGCTTCGATGGATGGGCATGGTCCGTAGTGCCTGAAGGGATGTCAGTTGCAGCTGCACTTGAAAGATGGGCATGGCCTGTGGTGTCTTTAGGACTGTCAGTGACACCTGAGCTTGGTGCATTGTCAATGTCTGTGGTTTCTATAGGACCGCCAGTGGCATCTGAAGGAATTTCCGTTGCAGCTGTGCTTGATAGATGGGCATGGCCCATTGTGCCTGAAGAACCATCAGTGGCACCTGAGCTTGGTGCATTGTTATGGCCTGTGGTTTCTATAGGACTGTCAGTAGCAGGTGCACTTGATGCATTGTCAATGTCTGTGGTTTCTATAGGACCGCCAGTGGCATCTGAAGGAATTTCCGTTGCAGCTGTGCTTGATAGATGGGCATGGCCCATTGTGCCTGAAGAACCATCAGTGGCACCTGAGCTTGGTGCATTGTTATGGCCTGTGGTTTCTATAGGACTGTCAGTAGCAGGTGCACTTGATGCATCATCATGGCCCGTGATGTCTGAAGGCCTGGCAGTGGTAGCTGCACTTGATGCATCGGCGTGGCCTGTCATGTGTGAAGTACCGTCAGTGGCACCTGAGCTTGGTGCATTGTTGTGGCCTGTGGTTTCTATAGGACTGTCAGTATTAGGTGCACTTGATGTATCATCATGGCCCGTGATGTCTGAAGCACTGACAGTAGTAGCTTCGCCTGATGGATGGGCATGGTCCGTAGTGCCTGAAGGATGTCAGTTGCAGCTGCACTTGAAAGATGGGCATGGCCTGTGGTGTCTTTAGGACTGTCAGTGACACCTGAGCTTGGTGCATTGTCAATGTCTGTGGTTTCTATAGGATCGCCAGTGGCATCTGAAGGAATTTCCGTGCAGCTGTGCTTGATAGATGGGCATGGCCCATTGTGCCTGAAGAACCATCAGTGGCACCTGAGCTTGGTGCATTGTTATGGCCTGTGGTTTCTATAGGACTGTCAGTAGCAGGTGCACTTGATGCATCATCATGGCCCGTGATGTCTGAAGGACCGTCAGTGGCAGCTGAACTTGATAGATGGACATGGAATGTTGTGCCAGCTGCACTTGATGCATCGGCATGAGCTGTGATATCTGAAGGACTATCCGTGTAAGCTGAGCTTGTTTGATGTTGTGCCTTGGTGCCAAAAGAACCGTCAGTGATAGCTGAGTTTAGTGCATTGATATGGCTTGTGGGTTCTGAAGGACTATCAGTGGCAGCTGCACTTGATGGATGGCCATGGCCTGTTGTGCCTGAAGGTCTGTCAGTGGCAGCTGCACTGGATGCCTCGGTACGACCTGTTGTGTGTGAAAGACCAACAGTGGTATCTGTGATTGATGAATGGGCACGGCCTGTGGTGCCTGAAGGGCCATCAGTTGCAGCTGCGATTGATGGGTGGCCCGTGGTGCCTATAGGTCTGGTAGTGACATCTGAGCTTGGTGCATTGCTTCTGTCTGTGGTTTCTAAAGGACCGTCAGTGGCATCTGTACTTGATGAATAGGCAGGGCTAGAGAGGTCGGAAGGAATGTCCGTTGCAGCTGAACTTGTTGAATGGGCATGGCCTGTTGTGCCTGTAGGTCTGTCAGTGGCAGCTGCACTTGATGGATGGGCAGAGCCCGTGATGCCTGAAGAAATGTCAGTGGCACCTGTGCTTGGTGCATTGTTGTGGCCTGTGGTTTCTATAGGACTGTCAGTAGCAGGTGCACTTGATGCATCATCATGGCCCGTGATGTCTGAAGGCCTGGCAGTGGTAGCTGCACTTGATGCATCGGCGTGGCCTGTCATGTGTGAAGTACCGTCAGTGGCACCTGAGCTTGGTGCATTGTTGTGGCCTGTGGTTTCTATAGGACTGTCAGTATTAGGTGCACTTGATGTATCATCATGGCCCGTGATGTCTGAAGCACTGACAGTAGTAGCTTCGCCTGATGGATGGGCATGGTCCGTAGTGCCTGAAGGGATGTCAGTTGCAGCTGCACTTGAAAGATGGGCATGGCCTGTGGTGTCTTTAGGACTGTCAGTGACACCTGAGCTTGGTGCATTGTCAATGTCTGTGGTTTCTATAGGAACGCCAGTGGCATCTGAAGGAATTTCCATTGCAGCTGTGCTTGATAGATGGGCATGGCCCATTGTGCCTGAAGAACCATCAGTGGCACCTGAGCTTGGTGCATTGTTATGGCCTGTGGTTTCTATAGGACTGTCAGTAGCAGGTGCACTTGATGCATTGTCAATGTCTGTGGTTTCTATAGGACCGCCAGTGGCATCTGAAGGAATTTCCGTTGCAGCTGTGCTTGATAGATGGGCATGGCCCATTGTGCCTGAAGAACCATCAGTGGCACCTGAGCTTGGTGCATTGTTATGGCCTGTGGTTTCTATAGGACTGTCAGCAGGTGCACTTGATGCATCATCATGGCCCGTGATGTCTGAAGGCCTGGCAGTGGTAGCTGCACTTGATGCATCGGCGCGGCCTGTCATGTGTGAAGTACCGCCAGTGGCACCTGAGCTTGGTGCATTGTTGTGGCCTGTGGTTTCTATAGGACTGTCAGTATTAGGTGCACTTGATGTATCATCATGGCCCGTGATGTCTGAAGCACTGACAGTAGTAGCTTCGCCTGATGGATGGGCATGGTCCGTAGTGCCTGAAGGGATGTCAGTTGCAGCTGCACTTGAAAGATGGGCATGGCCTGTGGTGTCTTTAGGACTGTCAGTGACACCTGAGCTTGGTGCATTGTCAATGTCTGTGGTTTCATAGGATCGCCAGTGGCATCTGAAGGAATTTCCGTGCAGCTGTGCTTGATAGATGGGCATGGCCCATTGTGCCTGAAGAACCATCAGTGGCACCTGAGCTTGGTGCATTGTTATGGCCTGTGGTTTCTATAGGACTGTCAGCAGGTGCACTTGATGCATCATCATGGCCCGTGATGTCTGAAGGACCGTCAGTGGCAGCTGAACTTGATAGATGGACATGGAATGTTGTGCCAGCTGCACTGATGCATCGGGCATGAGCTGTGATATCTGAAGGACTATCCGTAAGCTGAGCTTGTTTGATGTTGTGCCTGGTGCCAAAAGAACCGCCAGTGATAGCTGAGTTTAGTGCATTGATATGGCTTGTGGGTTCTGAAGGACTATCAGTGGCAGCTGCACTTGATGGATGGCCATGGCCTGTTGTGCCTGAAGGTCTGTCAGTGGCAGCTGCACTGGATGCCTCGCACGACCTGTTGTGTGTGAAAGACCAACAGTGGTATCTGTGATTGATGAATGGGCACGCCTGTGGTGCCTGAAGGGCCATCAGTTGCAGCTGCGATTGATGGTGTCCCGTGGTGCCTATAGGTCTGGTAGTGACATCTGAGCTTGGTGCATTGCTTCTGTCTGTGGTTTCTAAAGGACCGCCAGTGGCATCTGTACTTGATGAATAGGCAGGGCCAGAGAGGTCGGAAGGAATGTCCGCTGCAGCTGAACTTGTTGAATGGGCATGGCCTGTTGTGCCTGTAGGTCTGTCAGTGGCAGCTGCACTTGATGGATGGGCAGAGCCCGTGATGCCTGAAGAAATGTCAGTGGCACCTGTGCTTGGTGCATTGTTGTGGCCTGTGGTTTCTATAGGACTGTCAGTAGCAGGTGCACTTGATGCATCATCATGGCCCGTGATGTCTGAAGGCCTGGCAGTGGTAGCTGCACTTTGATGCATCGGGCGGGCTCGTCATGTGTGAAGTACCGCCAGTGGCACCTGAGCTTGGTGCATTGTTGTGGCCTGTGGTTTCTATAGGACTGTCAGTATTAGGGTGCACTTGATGTATCATCATGGCCCGTGATGTCTGGAAGCACTGACAGTAGTAGCTTCGCCTGATGGATGGGCATGGTCCGTAGTGCCTGAAGCGATGTCAGTTGCAGCTGCACTTGAAAGATGGGCATGGCCTGTGGTGTCTTAGGACTGTCAGTGACACCTGAGCTTGGTGCATTGTCAATGTCTGTGGTTTCTATAGGAACGCCAGTGGCATCTGAAGGAATTTCCGTTGCTGCAGCTGTGCTTGATAGATGGGCATGGCCCATTGTGCCTGAAGAACCATCAGTGGCACCTGAGCTTGGTGCATTGTTATGGCCTGTGGTTTCTATAGGACTGTCAGCAGGTGCACTTGATGCATCATCATGGCCCGTGATGTCTGAAGGACCGCCAGTGGCAGCTGAACTTGATAGATGGACATGGAATGTTGTGCCAGCTGCACTTGATGCATCGGCATGAGCTGTGATATCTGAAGGACTATCCGTAAGCTGAGCTTGTTTGATGTTGTGCCTTGGTGCCAAAAGAACCGCCAGTGATAGCTGAGTTTAGTGCATTGATATGGCTTGTGGGTTCTGAAGGACTATCAGTGGCAGCTGCACTTGATGCATCGGCATTAACCGTGATGTCTGAAGGACCGCCAGTGGCAGCTGAATCCTGATGGATGGCCATGGCCTGTTGTGCCTGAAGGTCTGTCAGTGGCAGCTGCACTGGATGCCTCGTAACACCTGTTGTGTGAAAGACCAACAGTGGTATCTGTGATTGATGAATGGGCACGGCCTGTGGTGCCTGAAGGGCCATCAGTTGCAGCTGCGATTGATGGGTGGCCCGTGGTGCCTATAGGTCTGGTAGTGACATCTGAGCTTGGTGCATTGCTTCTGTCTGTGGTTTCTAAAGGACCGCCAGTGGCATCTGTACTTGATGAATAGGCAGGGCTAGAGAGGTTTGAAGGAATGTCCGCTGCAGCTGAGGTTGATAGATGGGCATGGCCAGTGCTGCCTGAAGGACCGTCAATGGCGGCTGAACTTGTTGAATGGGCATGGCCTGTTGTGCCTGTAGGTCTGTCAGTGGCAGCTGCACTCTTGATGGATGGGCAGAGCCCGTGATGCCTGAAGAAATGTCAGTGGCA
>CM050418.1:35611160-35731485 GCA_027564155.1 Gymnocypris eckloni scoliostomus
ACGTATTGCTTAAAAAAGTTTAGATGTCTCTCTCTCTCTCAGATCTTACATCTCTTTGAATTAATCAGGACTTTTGAGCGTGTAGTTAAATGAGCGGTTTAAAGACTCACTCAAAGACATTCTCTTACTGCCACTTAGTGGTGAAAAAGATCTACTGCACTGACTGACAGCCCGTCTTGAACACGCAGGTGAAATATCAACAGAAAAAGTATCTTGTCCAGTCAGATTCGAGGATCAGCACTAAGCACTAACTGTTATATATATATATAGAGAGAGAGAGAGAGAGGCTACTAATAGCTAGCGATTTTATTGTCAGGTTTGTTCTATGTGGACCGTTATTTTGCCATTCTTTTCTGTTTACTTCACTTCCTGTTTCAACCCGACTTTTTTGATGCGATTAATCGTTTGATAGCACTCCACATGTGGCCCATTAATGATATAGATAGGACACAGTGTTAATATTTATATATTTTTTTATTATATAAACACTAACATAAAGTTGCTGTGCAGTATTTTAGATCTGTATGAGTTTTCTATTGAAAAAATAGTGCAATTGGATTAATGATAAATTAACCAATTTATCAATTCCACACATTTTGAAGTAGTTTTGGTTTTTGAATTCCTTACATCGTAACATACACACACAGATATTATATATATATATATATATATATGTATACATGTGTAACACAGTTCTTGGATCGGGAAGAAGGAAGCGGAACATTTAAATACTTACCAACACAAAATAAACAGATTCACGGACGACTGCCGCACACAAAACACAAACTAAAATCCAGGCATGGCCCTCTCTCGTCTTTCACTGTCATCACTCCTCATTTAACCCTTCCGAAGCTCCTCTGTGGGACTCGAGACCGGTGAGTGTGGTGGAGGTAGTGTCATGGAACAGGCCCTCTCAACTTTACTGATGACTTAATGTATGATGACAGTAGCAGAGTTAATTTGGAAGAGTACAAATCCATCTTGCCTACCAACATTCAAGAAAATGCCACCAGATTCATTGGGAAGTGCTTCGTATTGCATCAGAACAATGACCCAAAACACCCGGCCAGTTCAGTCGAGGAGTTTATAAGGGCAAAGAAATGGAAAATCTTAGATTCTTCTCAAACAGCTCCACATCACACATACCCGCCTTCTCTTACAGGCAAAGGGTTCGCTTCCCATCCAAACAGGAAGTTACCGTCACCCTCACGACACTCGTCAAATAAAATCCCAGACATATGACTGCTGTACACAAAAATATAATAATAGTAATTAAAGCTGCAAGCAGCGATGGAAGGGACCTCGCACCCAGCACCGCCAACCGGTGGCTTCAGAAAGACAGGGAATGGTGAGCAATATGCATTTAAAAAGGTAAATATAGAGGAATGTGTTATAGTCTCAGAAAGACAGGGAACGGTGAGCAATATGCATTTAAAAAGGTAAATATAGAGGAATGTGTTATAGTCATTTATATGTGTCAAACCTGCTGCCAGCTGGTGGCGCTATGTCCATAACATGTAGATGTCTTCAGTCTAGCACTTTTATTAAACATATGAAGTTTGGTGCAGATTGAACATGGTATGTTTGAGTTAGTGTAAAGCATGATATATCCTGTTGTCAGCAGGTGGCGCTATGATTATATCTGATTTTTGGCCTTTAGGTGTTTTCAGGTCAGGACTCTTACCAAATATGTGAAGTTTGGTGCAGATTGGACATTGCATGTTTAAGATAGTGTAAACGAAGTCATTTCCTGTTGCCAGCAGGTGGCGCTCTAATTATAATGAAATATTCTTATTTAGATGTGTTCAGGCCTGGATTCTTATCGAACATATGAAGTCTGGGGCAGATCGGACATTGTATGGCTGAGTTACAACAACTTTTATTCCCATGGCGAGACATCGAAATTTGTGATGCCGCCATGGACCGCCCATCCCAACGAAAACTCTAGATCTTACGCAATTTAACGTCACAAAGGGCTTTAGATTACAATGACCAATTTTGGTGTTCATCTGAATAAATCTCTGGGAGGAGTTCGTTAAAGTATGACACCTGAAAATGGCAAAAATGACACAAAATATGACGAGAAAATTCAAAATAGCCGACTTCCTGTTGGGTTTCTGATTTCGTACCTGGAGACTTTTTTGTAGGTATTGTTAAGTTACATGAGTGTACCGATTTTCGTACATGTCGTGAAGCGTGAAAGCGTTTATAGGTGGCGCTGTCTAGCCATTTTGCAACACCTACTTCTGAAACCCATATCAGGCGTAAATTTTCACCAGTTCTGGCGTGTGCAAAGTTTCCTGACTTTTCGAGCATGTTTAGGCCCTCTAAAATGCGATTAAGTTTGGAGAAGAAGAAGAAGAAGAAGAAGAAGAAGAATTAAAGCTGCAAGCAGCGATGGAAGGACCTCGCACCCGCACCGCCAACCGGTGGCTTCAGAAAGACAGGAGAACGGTGAGCAATATGCATTTAAAAGGTAAATATAGAGGAATGTGTCATAGTCATTTATATGTGTCAAACCTGCTGCCAGCTGGTGGCGCTATGTCCATAACTGAACATTAACATGTAGATGTCTTCAGTCTAGCATTTTTATCAAACATATGAAGTTTGGTGCAGATTGAACATAGTATGTTTGAGTTAGTGTAAAGCCTGACACATCCTGTTGTCAACAGGTGGCGCTATGATTACATCTGAATATTGGCCTTTAGATGTCTTCAGGCCAGGAATCTTACCAAATATGTGAAGTTTGGTGCAGATTGGACAATGCATGTTTAAGTTGGTGTAAAACAAGTAATTTCCTGTAGCCACCAGGTGGCGCTATGTCTATAACTAAACATTGGCATGTAGATGTCTTCAGACCAATACTTTTATCAAACATATGAAGTTTGGTGCAGATTGAACATGGTATGTTTGAGTTAGTGTAAAACATGTCACTTCCTGTTGCCAGCAGGTGGCGCTATGACTATAACTGAATATGGTCACTTAGATCTCTTCAGGTCAGGAGTCTTACCAAATATGTGAAGTTTGGTGCAGATTGGACATTGCATGTTTAAGTTAGTATAAATCAAGTCATTTCCTGTGGCCAGCAGGTGGCGCTCTGATTATAATGGAATATTCATATTTAGATGTGTTCAGGCCTGGATACTTATCGAACGTGTGAAGCCTGGGGCAGATCGGTTATTGCATGGCTGAGTTACAACAACTTTTATTCCCATGGCGAGACATCGAAATTTGTGATGCCGCCAAGGACACGCCCATTAGCGAAAACTCAAGCTCTTCGCAATTTAACATCACAAGGGCCTTTAGGTTAGACTGACCAAATAATGTGTTGATGTCATTAAATCTCTAGGAGGAGTTAGTTACAGAGTAAAACATGTCACTTCCTGTTGCCAGAAGGTGGCGCTATTACTATAACTGAATATGGTCATGTAGATCACTTCATATCAGGAGTCTTATCAAACGTGAAGTTTTGTGCAGGTCGGACATAGCATGCCTGAAATATAACAACTTCCTGTTTCATGGCGAAACATCGAAATTTGACAGGATGCCACGGACACGCCCTCCAATGAAAACTCTAGATCTTCGCAATTTAACGTCTCAAAGGGCTTTAGATTGCAATGACCAATTTTGGTGTTCATAAGAATAAATCTCTGGGAGGAGTTCGTTAAAGTATGACACCTGCAAATGGCAAAAATGTCACTAAATATGACAAGAAAATTCAAAATAGCCGACTTCCTGTTGAATTTCGGATTTCGTTCCAGGAGATTTTTTGGAGGTATTGTTATGTTACATGAGTGTACCAATTTTCGTACATGTACGTGAAACGTAGCTCGAGGGCTCTCCGTTGAATGAGTATAGGTGGCGCTGTCGAGCCATTTTGCCACACCTATTTCTGAAACCCATATTCAGATGTGTTCGGGCCTGGATTCTTATCGAACATGTGAAGTCTGGGGCAGATCGAACATTGTATGGCTGAGTTACAACAACTTTTATTCCCATGGCGAGCTATCGAAATCTGTGATGCCGCCAAGGACAGAAAACTCTAGATCTTCGCAATTTGACATCACAAAGGCCTTTAGGTTAGACTGACCTAAATATTATGTTGATGTCATTAAATTTGTAGGAGGAGTTAGTTACAGAGTAAAACATGTCACTTCCTGTTGCCAGCAGGTGGCGCTATTACTATAACTGAATATGGTCATGTAGATCTCTTCATATCAGGAGTCTTATCAAACATGTGAAGTTTGGTGCAGATGGGACACAGCATGCCTGAGTTATAACAACTTCCTGTTTCACGGCGAAACATTGAAATTTGACAGGACGCCACGGACACGCCCTCCGATGAAAACTCTAGATCTTCGCAATTTAATGTCACAAAGGGCTTTAGATTGCAATGACCAATTTTGGTGTTCATCCGAATAAATCTCTGGGAGGAGTTCGTTAAAGTATGACACCTGCAAATGGCAAAAATGTCACTAAATATGACGAGAAAATTCAAAATAACCGACTTCCTGTTGAGTTTCGGATTTTGTTCCAGGAGACTTTTTGTAGGTATTGTTATGTTACATGAGTGTACCGATTTTCATACATGTCGTGAACGTAGCCGAGGGCTCTCCGCTGAATGAGTATAGGGCGCTGTCGAGCCATTTTGCCACACCTACTTCTGAAACCCATATCAGGCGTAAATTTCCACCAGTTCTGATGCGTGTGCAAAATATCCTGACTTTTCGAGCATGTTTAGGCCCTCAAAAATGCGATTAAGTTTTGAAAATAATAATAATAATTAAAGCTGCAAGCAGCGATGGAAGGGAACTCGCACCCAGCACCGCCGACCGGTGGCTTCAGAAAGACAGGGAACGGTGAGCAATATGCATTTAAAAAGGTAAATATAGAGGAATATTTCAAAGTCATTTATATGTACCAAACCTGCTGCCTGCTGGAAGCGCAACGTCCATAACTTAACATTAACATGTCGATGTCTACAGGCTAGAACTTTGATCAAACATATGAAGTTTGGTGAAGATTGAACATTGCATGTTTAAGCTAGTG
Organism: Gymnocypris eckloni scoliostomus; assembly: GCA_027564155.1. Taxonomy (NCBI): domain Eukaryota; kingdom Metazoa; phylum Chordata; class Actinopteri; order Cypriniformes; family Cyprinidae; genus Gymnocypris; species Gymnocypris eckloni. Next base: position 35,616,210 of record CM050418.1, read on the forward strand.
TAAAACAAGTAATTTCCTGTTGTCAACAGATGGCACTATGGTTACATCTGAATATTGGCTTTTAAATGTCTTCAGGGCAGGACTCTTACAAAATATGTGGAGTTTGGTCCAGATTGGACATTTCATGCTTAAGTTAGTGTAAAACAAATAATTTCCTGTTGCCAGCAGGTGGCGCTATGTCTTTAACTAAACGTTATCGTGTAGATATCATCAGACCAATACTTTTATCAAACATATGAAGTTTGGTGCAGATTGAACATAGTATGTTTGAGTTAGTGTAAAGCCTGACACATCCTGTTGTCAACAGGTGGCGCTATGATTACATCTGAATATTGGCCTTTAAATGTCTTCAGGCCTGGAATCTTACCAAATATGTGAAGTTTGGTGCAGATTGGACAATGCGTGTTTAAGTTGGTGTAAAACAAGTAATTTCCTGTAGCCACCAGGTTGCGCTATGTCTATAACTAAACATTGGCATGTAGATGTCTTCAGACCAATACTTTTATCAAACATATGAAGTTTGGTGCAGATTGGACATTGCATGTTTAAGTTAGTGTAAAACAAGTAATTTTCTGTTGCCAGCAGGTGGCGCTATGTCTATAACTAAACATTGGCACGTAGATGTCTTCAGTCCATGGCCCTTATCAAACGTGTGAAGTTTGGGGCAGATTGGAAATTTTTTGGCTGAGTAACAACAGCTTCTATTCCCATGGCGAGACATCGAATTTTGTCACTCCGCCATGGACACGCCCATTAGCAAAAACTCAAGCTCTTCGCAATTTAAAATCACAAAGGCCTTTAGATTAGGCTGACCTAAATATTATGTTGATGTCATTAAATCTCTAGGAGGAGTTAGTTACGGAGTAAAACATATCACTTCCTGTTGCCAGTGTAACCCCCCCGACACGGGTCCGCACTAACTCACCGAGCGGGTCGCGAACCCGGGACTCCGGCGCGGGAGGCGGGCGCTCTAACAAGGAACGCCAAAGGCTACAGCCTCTAGCGTCAGTCGCTAGAGCGCCTCTTTTGAGGTCAGGGGAGTGAGGTTTACACACAGCCCTTACTGGCATACATCCGTTACACTCACCCCCCTAAACCTCACTCCCGTCCGGGTCACGGCACCAATGTAACCCCCGACACGGGTCCGCACCAACTCACCGAGCGGGTCGCGAACCCGGGACTCCGGCGCGGGAGGCGGGCGCTCTAACAAGGTACGCCAAAGGCTACAGCCTCTAGCGTCAGTCGCTAGGCGCGCCTTTGAGTCAGGGAGTGAGGTTTACACACAGCCCTTACTGGCATACATCCGTTACACTCACCCCTAAACCTCACTCCCGTCCGGGTCACGGCACCCCCGACGGGTCCGCACCAACTCACCGGCGGGTCGCGAACCCGGGACTCGGCAGCGAGGCGGGCGCTCTAACAAGGTGCGCCAAAGGCTACAGCCTCTAGCGTCAGTCGCTAGGCGCCTCTTTTGAGGTCAGGGGAGTGAGGTTTACACACAGCCCTTACTGGCATACATCCGTTACACCAGCAGGTGGCGCTATGAATTTATATGAATATGGTCACTTAGATCTCTTCAGGTCAGGAGTCTTACCAAATATGTGAAGTTTGGTGCAGATTGGACAATGCATGTTTAAGTTAGTGTAAATCAAGTCATTTCCTGTGGCCAGCAGGTGGCGCTCTGATTATAATGGAATATTCGTATTTAGATGCGTTCAGGCCTGGATTCTTATCGAACGTGTGAAGTCTGGGGCGGATCGGTTATTGCATGGCTGAGTTACAACAACTTTTATTCCCATGGCGAGACATCGAAATTTGTGATGCCGCCAAGGACACGCCCATTAGCAAAAACTCAAGCTCTTCGCAATTTAACATCACAAAGGCCTTTGGATTAAACTGACCTAAATATTATGTTGATGTCATTAAATCTCTAGGAGGAGTTAGTTACAGAGTAAAACATGTCACTTCCTGTTGCCAGCAGGTGGCCCTATGACTATAACTGAATATGGTCACTTAGATCTCTTCAGGTCCGGATTCTTATCAAACGTGTGAAGTTTGGTGTAGATCGGACATAGCATGCCTGAGATATAACAACTTCCTGTTTCATGGCGAAACATCAAAATTTGACAGGACGCCACGGACACGCCCTCCGATGAAAACTCTAGATCTTCGCAATTTAACGTCACAAAGGGCTTTAGATTACAATGACCAATTTTGGTGTTCATCTGGAAATATCTCTGGGAGGAGTTCGTTAAAGTACGACACCTGAAAATGGCAAAAATGATACAAAATATGACGAGAAAATTCAAAATAGCCGACTTCCTGTTTGGTTTCTGATTTCGTACCTAGAGACTTTTTTGTAGGTATTGTTAAGTTACATGAGTGTACCGATTTTCGTACATGTACGTGAAACGTAGCTCGAGGCGCACTCCGCTGAATATTTATAGGTGGCGCTGTCGAGCCATTTTGCCACACCTACTTCTGAAACCCATATCAGACGTAAATTTTCATCAGTTCTGACGCGTGTGCAAAGTTTCCTGACTTTTCCAGCATGTTTAGGCCCTCTAAAATGCGATTAAGTTTGGAGAAGAAGAAGAAGAAGAAGAAGAAGAAGAAGAAGAAGAAGAAGAAGAAGAAGAAGAATAAACGGAGCAGATTCAATAGGGTCCTCGCACCATCGGTGCTCGGTCCCTAATAATAAACAACACAGATACAATAGGGTCCTCGCACCATCGGTGCTCGGTCCCTAATAAGTTCAAGGAATATCAGACAATCACTGTATTTTATTCATTCATTTATACATTTCTGCATCTTATTTGACAAAAATAACAATGAAATGTTTAGTTTTGTTGTAAATTCATTATGTGTATTAATTTACATTTTAAAAGATTTCAAAAGTGTCCATTAATTAATTATATTAGACCTGATTTGGTATGTTAAACTGGTATTGAATGATAAAACACACAATGCAGAACTAAATGAACTGTAAAGCAGAATATGAACGTTACGTGTGGCTCTGAATGAACAGGTCACTGGTTAAATGTGTTCTTGGTTTCTCTGCGCTGAAGGACAGTGATTTGATCAGATCAGTCCTCCACATTCAGCTGGTGTGAAGTCAGATTTATCAACATTTTAACACTCTGATAACGACGATCAAACATTCTCATATAAACCTGTTAACTTATTCTGATATATCTTATATGTATATGTATCAGAATGTGTTCTGTGACAGTTTTAGTGCAGGTCTGGATGAGAGTATATTTAGTGATTTTACGGTCTTATATTAAAGATCATGTGTTTGATTCAGAGGTGGAAAGAGTACAAAAATATTCTACTCAAGTAAAAGTACCATTACATTACTGAAATTTTACTTAAGTACAAGTAAAAGTACCAGTCTAAAAATATACTCAAGTAAAAGTAAAAAGTAGCTCATTTAAAATTTACTCTGAGTAAAAATTACTTAGTTACATTTTAACAATGAGAGGGAGGAAAAAATGGGATAGACCAAAGATGTCAAACTCAGTTCCTGGAGGGCCACAGCCCTACACAGTGTAGATATTACCCTAATTAAACACATCTGATCCAGCTAAACTAATCATTTAGGCTTATTTGAAAACTACATGGTGTGTGTGTGTTGGAGCAGGGTTGAACTAAACTCTTTAGGGCTGTGGCCCTCCTGGAACTGAGTTTGACACACCTGGGATATGGGCCTATAAATCTCCAACTAGGTGTTTTTAATTAAAGGAATCAGTTAATTAGAATTATAAGACATTTGGGCTGTTACCAGGCAAATTAAATCAGTATCAACAAAATTCATCTTTGCAATGCAGAGGAAACACAGAAGCTTCATCTGAAGTGGCGTAGATGTATTACACACTGACATGAATGCATTTAGCCTCAGTTACAAATGTAGAAATAATGTTTAGATAAATAAGACATAAAATGTGACCCTGAACCACAAAACCATAAGGGTCCATTTTCCTAAATTGCGATTTATACATCATCTGAAAGCTGAATAAATCATATTTCCATTGATGTATTGTTTGTTATGATCGGACAATATTTTAAAATCTGGAATCTGAGGGAGCAAACAATCCAAATATTGAGAAAATCTCCTTTAAAGTTGTTCAAATTAAGCTCCTAGTTTTGATATATTTACAGTAGGATATTTACAGAATATATTAATGGAACATGATCTTTACTGAATATGCTAATGATTTTTGGCATAAAAGAAAAATGTATAATTTTAACCCATACAATGTATTGTTGGCTATTGCTACAAATATACCCCAGCGACTTAAGACTGGTTTTGTGCTCCAGGGTCACAAATGTTAAATAGTCATTTGAAATACAAAAATAAAAAGATACTTTAAATGTTAAATTAGAACCACCAGTAGGTGTCAGCAAGTCACTGATAAGTGAGTCATTGCGATTGAACAGAATCATTTAAACGGTTAATTCAAGGAATGAAACACGTCATTGCTCAGAGTCAGAGACGCAAAACTGTGTTTGGAATTATTTTTGTTGTCGAAATATAGCAAAAACAGGCAATATGGTGTCTAAAATCTCTTAATTAACTTCTTGTTTTTTGAACTGTTGTAAAAAGAAAAACTACAGGCCTGTGTAATCATGGTGATTTTTTGAGAAAAACGGCATTCTTCGTGTGATGTTGACTTACTATATTAAATTATATAAATATATACATTTTCTGCTTCTATATCTTCAATTTTGTGATCATTCTAAACGCATTTTAACAGACTGAATCACGCAGTGAAAAGCACTCCCGTTAAAACAACAATTATTATATTATCTCAGATGATATTGCACACCCTGCACCACTGTCTTTTGGCTCATTTGTGCAAAACCTTTTGCTAAAAGCTTCGTTTTAACCACCAATGCAATGATGTAAGTATTTACGTTACCTCTAACTTACCTCTACATGTTTGCGAAGGGCGATGTCGAGATGTTATAAGCTGCTAGTTCGGTCTCCCGAGGCAAACACAGCTTACACTGCATAATAGAGCATGACTATATGGCCAGGGATTCACTTCATTTCCTTCGAATTCAACTTCAGCAGAATATGACGGGGTTTGGTTTTCAGCTGGGTCTGCACCATTAGGGGCCGTTCACATATCGCGCCTAAAAACGCATGGAAAACGCTAGGCGCGCTGCTTTCTCCTTTTTTCCAAAGCGCTCGGGCGGTTGCGCTCCTGAGGCGTTTGTCGTTGCTAAGCAACCATCAGCTGCGCTCTCCGTTACAAGAAGGAAATTTCGTCACATGACCTGCGGTGCGCTTGCGGCATTCTGAAAAGTTGAGATGTTTTTATCTCGATGCGTCGCGGACGCGCCTGGAAAAAACGAGCGCGTCGCTTCCATTATGAGCGCGCATACCGCGCGTCCACATTTGAAATAACGAACTTAAGCGCGCAAAAGGCCGCGATATGTGAGCTGACCCCTTAAAAGCGCCTGTCTTGTCCGTCTGCATCGTTCTTGTTATTTTTAGTGCCAGTTTCTTCTTCTGCCCATTATTTGCTGCAGTTTTCCACGGAGCGATTTTTTTACTCAGTAACGAATGTGTTTTAAAATGTAGCAGTACAATACTTCCACAAAATATACTTAAGTAAAGTAAAATTACAGATTAAAAACATTACTTAAAAAGTACAAGTACACAAAAAGCTACTCAATTACAGTACGCGAGTAAATGTAATTCGTTACTTTCCACCTCTGGTTTGATTGAATAATTCATTCCTGATTCTGATGTGTTTTCTCTCCATCAGATTCCCATCAGTTCACTCTGGATCTGAACACAGTCCATAAAAACCTCTGTCTGTCTGACAACGGCAGAGAGATTACTGAGACTGGCACAGATCAGCAGTATCCTGATCATCCAGACAGATGTGATGTGATACCTCAGGTGTTGTGTACAGAGAGTGTGAGTGAACGCTGTTTCTGGGAGCTGGAGTGGAAAGGTGAAGTGGATATAGCAGTGTCATATAAGAGCATCAGCAGGAAGGGAACGGTTGATGAGTGTAGGTTTGGATATAATGATCAGTCCTGGGCTTTGTACTGCCATGACTCCAGATACAGATTCAAACACAAAAAGATATGGACTGATCTCTCTGTAAAGCCCCTCAGCAGCAGAATAGGAGTGTTTGTGGATCACAGTGCAGGAACTCTGTCCTTCTACAGAGTCTCTGACACAATGAGACTCATCCACACAGTCAAGACCACATTCACTCAGCCGCTCTGTCCTGGGTTTGGGTTTGGTTCTGGATCAGTGAAACTATTGTTGATGAATCTGAATACAATGACCAGAGATTCTACCCATAATGCTTTGAGCTGCATGATAAATCAGTGACAGTGAGATGTTACAGTGTCTCTTCATCACATTAATATGAACATCAATCAGAATAAATGTGTTTCAGAAATCCTCATAGAGACAGTAAGATCAGTGAGAGATGCTCTGTTTTCTGTGCTTTTCTCATTAAAACCACTCACAGCACTCATTTGTGTTATTACTATCAAAATCAGGCTTATTCATGTGATTTTTCTGTGTTGTTTGTAATAAAACACAATCTCAGATCATCTTGAGATCATATCGTAATTGATGAAAAGTCAAAGAGCTAAGATTTGAAGGTGTTCTGCCAGATCGGAGAGGTTGTAAGTGCTGACTTGAGGTTGTACAGCAAAACTAGATGAAAGTGCAAAAGTAAATATGTCTTACCCATTTGTGTCTGTCATTTTGTTTAAGTGAATGTCATTTTACACATTTGTAACTATTAATCTGCAACTTAGAATTCGAAACACGGGTGTTTTGATTATTGTCTGTGTGCGCAAATCGAGAGATTCAGCTTTTCACATCAGAGATGTGAGTGTAAATTTACAACTTACAAATATTAATGACAAGTTCTCACATTTAAATCAGCAACCTCTCGAGTGCTGCTACTGATTTACCTTCATATCTAATGTACTGAGCTGATTTTGTCATCAAAACAACCTGTAAAACACTTGTATTGGTTGATTAAATTAGGCTAATTGTAATAAAAAACCTCTACACCTTACCTTATTCATATATGTCATGAGATGAAATCTCATTTATTACGATCGATTTTAAACTACCTTTTAGATTTATCAAATTTAAAGAGGACAATTAGATTTTATTGTAAAAGTCACAACACATTTGTATTGATAATTGTCATTTAATTTTCTAAAGATGTGTTCCACTTATCATAAATTGTTAACATTTGAATGACAGGATTGGCAGTTCTCCATATGCAGTAGGCTACACATACACATGCTAATAGACACTGCTTGCTTTGATAGATTATACAAGTAACATGGCATTGACATTAACGAAACTTCATATGAAGTGTGTCCAGGTCCTCCACATATTTAAGGATGAATAAAAAGACAACCTTTACTTCATTAGTTATTTTTATATAGATTATTTTACAAAAATAATGACATTTAAAATTGTACAGAAAATATGTTCTAGAAGAGATGCACTATATTGCCAAAGGTATTGGGTCACCCCCTTCTAATGAACAGTTCTAATGTTAGTAATTTCGATGAGTACAATGGAATTCATGTACAATGAGTACAAATCCAAAAACTCATCACCAATGATTTGTACATATGGGTACAGTCACTTCATACACTTCAAAACTGTTGCGACAGAGGTGGAATCACAATTTTTAAATACATTAATGTCTGTGTTGCCACAGTTTGGAAGTGCCCTTTTCTCTTCTAAAGAAGGGGGTGTCCCAGTACTTTTGTCCATATAATGAATGTACAAATCATTAGTGTCTGGTGATGAGTTTGTGGCTCATTTAAAGTCACACCAGAGGTGTTCAGCTGCTTTCTGCAGACCAGTCAAGTTCTTCCACACTGACTGAATCATCATTTCTCTTTGATTCTTGTCTTATATACAGAGACACTGTCATGTTAGAATAGAAAAGAGTCCTGTCCAAACTGTTGCTATACAATTACATTCCCTAGAATATCATTATATGCTTAAACATTAAGATGCCAATACTTTTGGCAATATAGTGTATGTTCCAACCATCATACGTGAACAGCTGAATGATCAAATAAACCGTTCTTTAAATGCAGTACGCATAAATACATAAGCTACATTAGAGATTCCTTGCCTTGTTAGATTATTCACAGACACATTTCAAGCCTTGTTCGGCTCTGTAGCGTTGACCAGACGGTAACAGTTCAAAGAAGGAGTGTGCTGGATGTGAGGGTCCAGAGTGATTTTACCAGCCCTTGTGTTCACTCTGGATAGGCACAGTTCTTGGAGAGTGGGGAGGGTTGTATCCAGGGCATGCCATCCCTTCTCAATTCGAGCCCTGCCAGCAATGAAACAAAATTTCCGCAGTTTTTCTTCCGTGTCCTTCATCACACTGTAATCTTCATAACTGCTCCCTACGGGCCCTGCTAGGCTAGGAGAGGTGTTGCAATTTGGTGCAAAGGGCATGCGTCAAATATGAGTCAAATAAGGTATACTTTGCAAGGCTGTGCGTACAACTGTGCGCATACGCTAATGTACACAAAAAAAAGTATACTTTGGCCTTAAACCTGCCAAGTTGCAGCACAAAAGCACAATCAGCAAAATATTGTTTAATTATCAGTACTGACCAAAACACCTCTATTTCAGGCCCCAGAAGGGGGAAAAAACGTATAAATAATAGTTCATTTAATAAGGAATTTTTTTCATTAAATAGAAACCTTTTTAATAATACCCAATTTAGATGTGTATTGTCCATCTGGAGAAAGGCAGGCCCTTTCACCTCCCCACAGAATAACTCACAGTGACTCTGTATCCAGAACCGGGCCAATGTCTCAGAGTTATCCAGCAATTCATAGTGAAATTATGTGGTTGCTCCACCAAGTTACTGTGCAAGAGACCTGTGATCAGTGTATATCATTAAAAATACCATGTGTATGTGAGTGTTTAGTGTGTGTGTGTGTGTGTGTGTGTGTGTGTGTAAGTACATATGTGTGTGTGAGTGTGTGTCTGTGAGTGAGTGAGTGAGTGAGTGAGTAAGTACATATGTGTGAGAGGGATGAAGTGTGTGTGTAACAGTGGCGGCTGCTGATCTTTTAAAGAGGGAAGCTCATTTTCGGCCTAAATCATAAAATTGTCCATTTATTTATATGTAAATTCTGCCCTACGTTCCTTTTCAAGAAAATGCTCTGTAACCCTGTCGTACCAACTAGGCGTCTTTTCCAGTGACTTGACCAGTGTCCTCTCAATGGCCAGCAGAGCTAGGCTTAAACGGCCTTGGCCCATTGTGTTACGGGTGTAGGACTTGAGCCACTTTAAACAGGAGAAGCTCCTTTCTACACCTGCTGTGCAGTTTGCTAGCTGGCTAGTTCAGACTATATGAATTAATGAACAAACGATCTAATATATATATATATTTAACTCAACGGGAGGAAATGTGGGAATTATGTTAAACTGAAACAATGAATGTGGTGTGAAATTGTGTGAAATATACGATGAAGGTTGCAGCAGTTTGTCTTTCGACTACACATGCAAAATCCGATGGGACTGAGTTGGAAATGGAGACACAGAGTGATACGCGTCATAATCTGAAGACCACGCCCGCCCACACCAACCGTCTCTTTGCATTGCGAGAAGCTGCCGCCTCCTTGTCATTTATTTATAAAAAAAAAAAATGTCTAAAAGCTGATATGTGACAATGTGTATAGCAAACAAGCTAAAAAAAAACAATAAATACGTTTTTATAAGCTGTCGACCCCAAAAAACGAGCGTTTTAGGACATAAAAGTGGATTAAAAAGAGATGACAGACCCTCCAATCATCACGCAGACGCCGGAGTCGGGCCAGCCCACTCCTCCATTCATCCCAGAGACGCTGAGCGTCCGTGGGCGGACATAATCGCAGCATTATCCAATGACCGTCTTGTTTCTAAGCACTGAAAAAACTGTTTAAAAAGCAGCCCATTGAAGTCAATGGACGCTGGGCTTCAACAGAGTAATGCACTGTACGCTACGGGAATGAATGAGAAGGAAATCGAGTCAGCCGACCTAAGTAGCTGATTCTGAACGAAATTGTTTTCGTTCGAGATGAACGTGTTTAATGCATTTTTAGTCAATAAAATGTTAACATAATAGTACATATATTTGACCATTCATTTTTTGACAATTATAGGGGAAGCTGAGCTTCCCTTGCAGTCTTAAAGAAATCGCGGCTGGTGTGTAACTTTTTTCACTAAACACTTTTTTTCTTCTTTTGTTATTTCTTTAAGCCTTCTCATTGTCACTCCACACTCCAGACCAGTTGGTGGCGGTAATGCACCAATGTTTGCTTGCCCACCGCCAATACACACTACAAGAAGAAGAAGAAGAAAAATAAAAATATGTTAACCTATTGTCTGATCCACACTCCGGATCAGAGGGTGGCGGTAATGCACCAATAACGCTGGATGCCAACCGCCGTTAAACATTAATAAGAAGAAGCAAAATATGTTATTTGTAGATGGTCCCCAGTGTTGCCAGATTGGGCGGGTTGCCGCCCAATTGTGCTTCTTTTGATCGGCTTGGACCGGAGAATAACGCATTGGGCGGGTAGACCAAATTTGGGCTGCTTTTAAAAAACTAAAAACCGCCCAATCAGCTGCATTTTTCTTCACTTTTATCTTAAGCCCAGCTCACACTGTGCGATTTTGGCCACGATTTGGTCGTCTGAGACAAATTTTGAAAATCCTAAAAGATTCCTGTAATCCTAGGCTAAAATCGGTTGTCTTTGATCGCTGGTTTGACATGTCCACCGACAGCCGATTAATGGCCGTTCGATAAATTTTTCCTCGATTAAATTCTGGCAGTGTCAGAAGATTTCAGACACTTTCCTGCAGTGTGACATCTCCTACGACAACCGTCAAACCAAGAACCAATAGGTGCGCTGAACCCGATGACGCAATTAGCACGACAACTTCAAACCACGAAAATGTCGAAACGAGTCAGGTGGACAGTACAACAGGAAGAAAAACGTATTGAGCTATGGAGGGAAAAGGAGTGCTTGTATGACGTGTCGTCGCATGACAGGGTTAAAAGGAAGCGGCTTGGAGAGAGATAGGATGTTTAAACTCGAATAACAAAATTACCTCAAGTTCGCGCTGTTGAACTGGAAGTCCATAAAGTCTTCTTTTGCCCAGCCATGACTTGCTCCACACATGTCATCTTCGTTTTTTCTTTTTATTATCAAGGCATGTAATTAATAAAACTAACGCTACACGTTGCTGTTGTTTGCTAGCTACCATTATAGCGAGAGAACGCGGGTCACGGATTGATGACGTAAATGAAGCAAAGTGGCTTAAATATAAGTTACACGATAAAGAATCTAAGAGTAACTCAAATCTCACAACGTGGATGAATAGAAGACTTCTAAATGTAATTGTAACTGAAATAAGTTAATGATTGAATAAAAATCAAAACTGAACATGGGACTATACAATGCTGTCCAGCATCAGAACATCTTTTAAACCTGTCCTGCATCAGAACATCTTTTAAACCGTCCAAACTCTTGTATATTTGGCATTGACAGCTGCTGGACTTGAACAGTTTTGACTGTGCTAAGTTCTGCATTATAATGTTCTAAAATGTTTACTTCATGAAATACGTGCTGTAGTTCTGTCTAAAGATAAAGCACAAGAGAAAGGTAAGCGCATTGTTGTTAGTTGTTATTATTATTTTATTTTTGCTGTCAGATTATCATACATGAATAACACATGTTTGGCTGTTGTGGGTGTGAATTAACATTGCTTTCTGATCACTTTATTGTGCACTTTTTTTGCACAAAAATTAGCTTTTTCTTACTGTGGACATTGAAAATGATGCATGTGTTCCCCCGGGGTTATCAGATAATTTCTTGATTGCCATTTTGAAAAGGTTACTGGTCATTTTAAGCATATTTTCTGACTTTAACGCATTTGCCCTGTTTTGATCCATGTTCCTGTGAAATGTATTTATATGTATTACCTTTTTTTCATCATTATTTTATTTTGTGGAGATAAAAATGGTCCTTATTAATCTTGATTGACATGGTAATAAAATCATATCACATTATTTTGGCAGTTAAAATTTTGGGCTGGTTTTTGTTGAAGTGGGCGGGTTTTGGTGAGCTCTTGGGCTGGAAATCGTCAACCCGATCTGGCAACACTGATGCAGTACCATTCATCACAGGCTCAGGATCAGTCCCTTTTCTTGGAATCAGTGTTAAAACAACACAGTGCCAGAACAATCAGTGCACATATCACAGCTCTCAGACCACAGAGTCCAGGATGTCTCATAAGATGCCATGATCGTCTCTGTGGCTCCATTTCGCTGATCTGCTCATTGAAGTCCAGCTCATTGTGTCGCTGTGTATTCAGCTCTCATACACTGACTGTGCCCGTCTTTCCCAGGACACATTTATTTGTCCCTCCTCTCTTCAAAAAAAGTATGCAAAACAATGGAAAGTTACCACAGGCCTCAGATAACAGCCATGTGATGTGAACGTTCATATTCACATAGAAAAATGGGTATTTTCAAAGAAACCTATGAGAAATTGTGCTCTGTTTGCTGTGGAGTGAACAATTATATAGGAGCAAAAATATTTTGCTATAAGAATGTCAATATTTGTTATCGGGCAGTTTCAACACATAATGTTTTACCAGTATATGGAATATTTATAAGAACAGCAAACTCTATACATTTGGAAAGTTTGTTCAAAATGCTTACACAGTTTTTGAAACTAAGCCTCTTTTTCTCAACACTACACAGAAAACTACAAATAAACACACACACACACACAACTTGAAAAAGCAAACACTTTTAAAAAGCTTTTCAAAACTATTATATTTCCCATAACATTCTATTTTGGCATATTAACTGTACACACAAACATAAAATGATCAAGCACATACACACCAAACTACACACGTGAACAAATTAAAACAATACTTGCATGTGTCTTTAGCTTGTTCAGAGTGCACTGAAGAACAGGAGATAGTCATAGCACTCACACACACTGTACATGCATATGCATATACACTGTATGTACAGTATGTATGACTGAGTAATTTTACACAGTTATGCAACGGAACTGAATCAATACTCAACTGACTTGACCTGTAGAATTACACTATTGACTTGTTAGAGCTGCCTTACAGCAGAATGTGTATTTGATAGTATTGTGAAGCTGCTGTGAAACAATCTATATTGTATAAAGCACTTTAGGAAAAAAGTGGACTTTGTGACTTTCTATTGTAATCGAGAATAAAAGTAGGGAGTAAGGAGAATACCCATCTCTGTGTGTTTTGTTGCTCCCTGGCCGGAACACTCTGGACTGGAACTGCACTGGAAAAAAATGAATCATTGAATGTAAGGTAAGTGGTTGCTGTCAGTTTAGTTTAGCTACATTTAAATAAACAAATTTAGTTGACTAACTTTCAATATATTTTTGTTTAATTAAATGTAGCTATAAGAAATAGTTTGCGACCACTTACCTTAAAACAATTATTTCAGTGTGACAGACTGGGGACATTTGTGGTGACAACGACGACATAACGGAAACATGTTAACATCAGTGGCGACTCCTGGATTTTTTTTTGTTGGGGGTGCTAAGAGGGGGCTTAACAGTTCAGAGGGGCTGGTAAAAAAACTAATTAAATTGACAGAAAGTATAATGAACGCCTAACTTAACTATAACTTAACCTAACTATTTAAGTGGTATTAAACTTCTCATATGCCACTGTTATTACTCATATAACTTCTAATGCCAACTGCCAAATATGACACGTACAAAGTAACATAAATAATGAATGAATATAGAAAAGAGACAAAGTTGCCATTTTGTTATTTTTCCATTGTGTAATTTTCTTTATTTATGTAACTTATATTTGATTATTTTGTTATTTTTCTGTTTAATTTATTATTATAATTTTTTTTTACATATCTAGTAATTTTTGTCTGACCATCAAGTGTCAGTCACTGTCAATGCCAACTGTTGGGAAAGCATGGTAAATTCTAATCTTTTTCAATAGATAGTGATGACAATTCATACAACTATTTCCACACGGGCACACATTGCGGGTGATAACCTCCCCGTGCTGATTAGCATCTCATGTTTAGATGATAGCCACAGATATTGTCAAAAGCATAAAAAATTGGCAATATTAAAAGGATTTAACATTTCAAATTAATGTAGGCCTGATACATTATTATTATTATTAGGCCTATTATTATTATTAGAGTCATTGTTTTATTAAATTAGCTTACATTAAATTATTGTCCCGCAATAATCACCGCATGATGCGCTGTGAGGATAATAAAAGAGGCTAGCTTAGGCTATAGGCTACTCCTCACTGAAAACGTATTTTAAAAAGTTTAACAAAAACAACTACAAAAAATAATAGGTCGATTAATTTATACAATGAATTATAGGCCTGTAATTATTATTATTGACACTGCAATCATCAATGAAAATTCAGAGCCTATTTCATGCACCGACTTTCAAAAACAACCTGTTTAACGCAAAATACGTTCTCATATTTTTCACAATTCCAGCCACAAGACACATAAAGGAAATTTTAGACAGGTATATACCGTTATCAGCATATGTTAAAGTAGATTCGTCTGTCGTTGTCTCAGAGAGAATATGCGCCATTAATGCAGTGTAATAAGCCTTCAGTTTTTTTTTACGTCTGGCTGCAGAAGGTATTGGACGGGGACACCATCACACTGGGAGAGAAGTGGAGCCAGAAGTTCAAGGTAAAAGAATGAAATCACAATACTAAAATAATTACAAAGTTATTTGAAATGGCCTTACTAATTCTTTCTTTACAGTGTTTCTCAATTGCTAACACAGTGTAACAGATTAATTTGGCCCAATTTTCCCAAAAATTTGTACAGGTCTTGAAACAAAGACACGTTTCTCAAAACTTTTAGTACATGCGTCTATTATCATCTGCTAAATTCAAATCTGCGTTCACTGGCTTGCGCTGATCCAGACACTGGATTACAGCGCTTTTTACAGCACTGCGCATTATAACAAATCACACACGATTCTGTTGAGCTTATGAATACAATGACCAATCAGAGGTGTTCAGATGAGTCATCGCTAAAATGCCTGTGTTTTCTTCACTCGCTCGCTGACTGAATAGCCTACCTCTTTCTGGCGAAGTATGTCGTTAGAAACAACAAAGTGCAGATGTGTGTATGAATCTGTAATGAAGATATTCATTTCATAGTGTAAACAGCTTCAGTGATTTTTATGAGATTTTTGAGAGTGCTTGAACTCTAGAATTTCAGTGAAAATGTTCTTTGCTCTCTTTCTGTACAATGAAAGTGTTATGATAAATAGCCTAACCAACCTACAATGTTTTTATTCACATTAACTTTCAATGTTAAATTCACATTAAATATAAAGTCAGTCGTATTAAAAATATGTTATGGCATGATACCCATATTTGTTACTTAAGTAAACAGACAGGCTTTTATGCATAATAGACTACATTAGTAGGCTACTTTCACCATCGGCCACTATAGATCAAATAACATAATCTATAAAGGTGAGAATCGAGGTATTTTGTGATAGTTAATGCGTTTGGGAATGTTTAGAATAAATAAAACATAAAACATAGATAAATAAAACATAAGTGCTATTGTGGCTGCTGTTTTAGAAAAAAATCATAATTGTGCTTACCCCATTGGCAAATTATTTTGCTTGTTTCAAGGAAAAATGCACTTAATTTGTTTTTTTTCTGAAAACAAGACAATAATTTTTTACAAAATCCTTCTTGATTTAATATTTTTTAGAGATTCTGGCTGGAAACGAGACAAAAAATGATAAGTAAGAAAAGCACTTCTTGCAGTGTGGTGAATTGATTTTTAGCCAAGTAGTTATATGTGCTGTAGCCTATTTGTGCAGGACTAATGGCGCTTTTCCACTGCATGGTACGGCACGGCACGGTACGGTACGGTTCACTTTTGGGGGGTTTTCCACTGGGTACTGTACCTGGTACCTGATACTTTTTTAGTACCACTTCGGTCGAGGTTCCATGCGAGCCGTACCGTTACCAAAACGTGACATGTAAACTCTGCTGATCACTGATTGGCCGGAGAAAATCGTCATTACTGCGTCACTGAACTTGCGACACGAGACCCTCCTCTACAGCCCTACCCGCTAGATTTAAATCAGCACAGCCAGCGAAAGATCGGACGCAACTTCTGTTTAAACAAACGCACATTTTTGCATCAACCACAAAATAGCAGTGTCGTTGTCTGTTGAGGAAGTTCAGACGTTCCTCTCATTGATAGCCGAGGAGCGGATCCAGCGAGCTTGATGGCACGATCAAGGAAAAAGCCTTATGTATAACGTTACTTTTGAACTTGCTATATTTTCAGAGTATGTTTTCTGTTTATATTTTTACCTTTGTATCTGTGTTTTGCTTCAATTAAAAACAATCTGATCGAATAAGTGTACCTCCAGACTATATTAAATATGTATCATTGTATGAGCACGTAATGAACCTCTTGAAAAAGACAAATGATTAATGCCGCGATTATAAAAACCATCACATAAATAAAAAAAACAAGGGATACATTGTACATTTTGAAATATTCAAAAGTTTATTGATAATTCACTTTACAGAACACGCTGCATGAATAGTTAACTAATCAAGTAACGCAGCACACCTGCACGAACATCCCTGCTCTCCTCCTCTACAACCCGTGTCACTGTCACCACAGTCTCTGCTGCTGGGGTAAATCACAAGCATTCTCATAGACCTCTCCATTGCTGTTAAAAACATCCACATGCCGAGAATGAAGAACACTATTCCGTCTCCTTTCTTTGTTGTGAGTTTGTTTGTGGTGCGTTTACGATGATGTCACGGCAGTAGAGGCGGCGCAATTATAACGACGCGTGAATAATCCCGCCCACTCTATAGCGGTACTAAACTGCGGTGGAAATGCAAACCGACCTGCGAACCGTGCCTGCACCATGCAGTGGAAAAGCGCCATAAGAGTCAACTATGTAGGCTAGGGGAGGCAGAGAAAGTTTTGTCAGAACACTAAGAAACTGCTATAGTACAACAAATAAGGACATTACCAATACTGTAATGCAATTTGGCAGACGATGCTGAATATTTTTTTCTTTCTTTCTTTCTTTATATGAGTATTGCTAAAGTTGGCTGTACAGTAACTGACAGTATATTCCAATGTGTGTTTACTTTATATTCTGTTTCTTTGTTTTGTAACCTTTCCCTTCTAGTGCTTCTCATCTACTGTAAGATCGCTTTACAGCAGTGTAATGAAAGTAATCTTTTCTTACATCCTCCTCTCTGCTCATCTCATTCTACCTGTTCCACTCTTTTTCTCTGTCTTTACACCCCTTTTTCTACCCACTCCACAACCTTGAAAATGTATTAATTGATTACATTTATGTACCACAGCTACAGAACAGACACATGTGGACACCCAGTGTGACACTGACATTTCTGAAAGACAGACAGACCCTATCTACGAAGAGGTAAACACCCAGTGTGACACTGACATTTCTGAAAGACAGACAGACCCTATCTACGAAGAGGTAAACACCCAGTGTGACACTGACATTTCTGAAAGACAGACAGACGCTATCTAGGAAGAGGTAAACACCCAGTGTGATACTGACATTTCTGAAAGACAGACAGACCCTATCTACCAAGAGGTAAACACCCAGTGTGACACTGACATTTCTGAAAGACAGACAGACCCTATCTACGAAGAGGTAAACACCCAGTGTGACACTGACATTTCTAAAAGACAGACAGACCCTATCTACGAAGAGGTAAACACCCAGTGTGACACTGACATTTCTGAAAGACAGACAAACTTCCACTCTCAACCTATCTACCAAGATCCACACACAGACTCAAAGGGGTTTAAAGAGTACACCTGAGACTATGAAAATACTGGAGGGAGAGCCTGGTGTAGATGTTTTGAGAGAATGTCCACAGGTGAAGAAACCTTTTTTTATCTCTATGGCAAGAAAATTGTTGGGATAGGATCAGGCCACACAAAGAAACCTGCAAATTAAAAGGACCTTGGACAGACCATGTGTACAACATCTTTAAAGAGAAAATTCCATCTTGTACTCGCTCATTTAAATATCAACATATCAAGGCTCCCTGGAGCAGGAAAAAAAACGCTCCATATTTATCAATGAAAGCAGGCTGCACATTCCCCTCTTGCCCAGCCAAATACTCTTTCACAGTGCAAAATAATCCTGTTGCATCGGACCAAGATGTGCAAATTCTAGTCCAACAAACTGGAGACATACAACACAAACTTTCAGAGACAAAAGCTAGGCCAGCAACCAACCAAAAAAGAGGAAAAATAGCAAAGGCCCTAACGCATGGACCCAGTCAGCTTTATTACAACACATTTCAGTCCACACCAAAAGAGCAACTGCCTGCTGGGAACATGACTGAATGTCTCAATAAAAAAGTGTTGAAAGTAATAGGTTCAGAAATGAGGAAAAATCAATCCATTCACTCTGATATCTTCATGGAAATCTACCTACTGCAGGGACTACTCAAGGTATGTGGGCCAAAATACTTCAGAATACCAGGCTACATACAGCTTTTCAGTATGAATCTGTTCATTGTTCATTTGTACACAGAGTGTGGCCTCAGCATTCTTGTGCATCATTTGCGAAGTAGGTCTCCTGTGGCCCTCTATCTTGATGCCACTGGAGGAGTTGTCTCAAAAATACCAGACCAGCCGAAGCATGTGTTGTACTATGCAATCGTTCTTCCAGGAAAGGATGGAGATGCACCACCTCTTCCTGTTTTTTAGGAAATGCTCTCCAATGATCACACAGTACCACCAATCACATTTTGGCTCATGCAATTTACATTGCATTTGTCAAAATACACACAAATAAAAATTCACCAGGTCGAAACTGATTACAGCTGGGCGTTAATACAAAGTGTGATGCTGGCTTTCAACAAAGAGCACATCAGCTCTTACCTCAACAGACCATATAAGTTCTGCATAGGGCAAAAATCATGGGCAGAAATGAAGTCACACACTGTCCTGCACATTTGCTCTGCGCACATTTTGAAAGCTGTCAGACAGGCAATCTGTCGGCAAACAGATGACAAAGGCCTGAGAGACTTTGCCACGTTTGCTTCGCCAGACTCAAAATGCCAGCAACATGACTGAATCAACAATCGTGTTCCGTTCCGTGCATTATGTGCCCTGCTCACAACCCCACAAAATACAAAGCTTGTCAAAGAAAGTCTTTGTGTTCTGGAGAGTGTAATCTCAAGATCTAAAGAGGATACACTGGAAGAAACTACCCAATCTAAAGACTGGGAAAAGTGTGAAAGTGAAGACATGCAGCGACTATCACTGGCAGATCACCATTCACTGCTTATTTTCAGCAGGCCATGCAAGAGGTGAAGGAACAAGAGGCAGGTAAAGACACATGTTTGGTAAAAGAGGACAACCCATACTTTTGTCCAGGCATCATCACTTTCCTCTTTGATACCTACCTTGCCATTTTTCCTCTTTGGAGCGGCTTGCTGTTGGGAGACCTGAGTAGGTATGAATCTCATGAAGAGGACTTGGTGACAACAAAGAAACAACCAAAAACAAGAGATACCAATTGTCACGTAGAAAAATGGTTTGGAATTGTGAAACATTCCATAATGGAGAAAGGGAAACAAAACAAACCAGGAACCTTCATTAGAAAAATGCATCAGTCTCTGAAAGGAAGATATACGGAGAGTATCATTCAGCATAACCTTCCACTAAAGCTGTTGCTCCAACCTGAGCCACCTGAGACACCTGTGAACCTCGATCAGTCTCAAGAAACTTGGATGAAGAAGAACCTTCCTCAAAAGCCTTTGCTCCAACCTGAGACACCTGTGAACCTCGATCAGTCTCAAGAAACTTGGATGAAGAAGAACCAAGAACGTTTCCCATCCACCAAATCTAAATTCTATTCTGTTCCACAAAAAATACCTGTTCCCAAAAAAGAAGGCTGGATGTGACACAGAGCAAGAAACGTTCAAGTTGTCACACAAGTCAGCTTCCTGCAAAGGTACTCCCTGTAGATGAAGAGGTAATGAAGTCATTAGTACAAAACCGAAAAAATATGTATTGCGTGTATGAAGGCACGCTATTATTTACTGTATGAACTTCATGTCATTATAGGTCGACATGCTATGGAAGAAGGCACCTACAGAGCTGATTGTAGCAATTGTGAGGTGTCCCAGGCAGAAGAATGACTCCCTGTTACATCACAGGGAATTCCAATCACTGAGGCCATATGAATGGTTAAATGGAGAGGTACACATATGAAAACTAAAATGCAATAGCATTATTTTACATTTATATTTCTATTTTACAGTATGATAAGTAATTTGATTCCAACTGAAATGCTGTATCATTTTTTTTAAGATTATTGCCTGGTATTTCAGAGCTCTACTTCAAAAGAAGGGTGCAAATCTCTACCTGCTAGACTATTTCACCGCAGGTGTCATTTTAAATGAAACAACGGAGTGGATGTTAAAGAACAAATTGCAAAAAGTGAGAGACAATATTTACATTTCTTAATTTTGTTATGTACAGTACTCAGACATGATCATTTACATTTGTGATAAACAGGTCATCTTTGAGAAATATGATGGGCTCATCACTTTCGGAAATATCAACAACAACCACTGGACGTTTGTGGTAAGTAAAAAGTCTGCAAATAGAAATGTTAAGCTAGTATATATAATGAAAACATGGATAAGCCCATATAGAAATGTTTGATATTTTCACTGATATTTCTGAGAATTGACTTAGTAGTTAAAATGTCCTTGTTTATTTGTCTCCAATGTAGTATCTTCATGCTAAATGTGACACCATTTTCATACTTGACTCTCAAATGAGTACAAATGAAAAGGAAAAAGCCGAAGAGACATGCAACAAGTTTCGTTATGACAGTGTTTGTTTACAACTGTATGTAGCATGTTTACCTCAAACACAATAATAATGGTAAATTAGCATAGTTGGTGTTACTTATAAGACCACCATAAACACACACACTGCATTTCTCCAAATACAAAGATTTTTTTCAAAATGACACCTCATACAGATGAAAAGACAGACTGGGCGAATAAGAACTGGCAACCTGGCACAATCACACATCCATTTCAGGAGGATAGTTTCAACTGTGGTGTCTTTGTGATGCTGGTAAATGGAGGGGAAAGTGGTTGACATAAGCACTGTCCTGACCTTTTGCCATATGAGACTGTGTCTGATACTTCTCACTACTATCCTTCTAGATGGCCAAACAGGTGGTGGAAGAGTTCCCCGAAATTCCTGCCATAATTAATATAACACCCAGCACGGAGATGATGAGCCAATACAGGAAAAGTTTAGCCAAAGAGATTTTGCTGGCATCGGGTATAAAGCACTTTGAACAAACAGTTTATTTCCATGTTAGACACAGAGAGATTAATGATAATCCTATCTACATTATAATAATTGCAGTGTCACGACAGGAGTACTGCTGCATGTGTGGAATATCAGAAAAAGACCAAACAGAGGAGCAATGCACCTGGGTATTCACTATGCCATTTCTGGCTGTTTACTACTTCTGTAAAGTGAAAACAAATGTTTTGACAAGTAATTTTACCAATTTCTACTATTTGTATATATGTATCTAACAACATGTCCTATTTCCTTCCAGGTTCAATGTGAATCATGCCTGAGGTGGTTTCATGTTCGGTGCCTCAACATTAATGTGCCACCAGAAGACCAAGCATGGATTTGTGATTTGTGTTGGTAAGCTGCAGATATAGGAGCTTATGCTGAAAGTGTGATAAAACAGTAAGAAGATGTCTTGCCTATTTGATATGTTATGGAATTAGTTTTGTAGTGTTTAGTTTATGTTTGATCTTGGTGTATTGGTGTATGCAAATTTCCAATGTGCTTATATTTTGTTCTTTTTCATAATCATTTCATATTCTTTTTAATATTCATTAATTCAGTTATTTTTTATTTATATATATTTTTTTTGCATTGTCTTACATTATTCATATACTTAGTTACTCAAGGATTATTCATCGATATTATTTATATTCTTCATTTCACATATAAAAAGTATATTTTCCTACGCTTAAGTGATGTTTGAACAGGATGTTGTAAATGTAATCTGCTATTTTTTATATGCAAGGACGTACTAAGTGTTCTATTTTAAGAGCTGTTATTTGTTGCTAATTGATATTTTAAGATTACAAGGTCTGCTTATTTTAGTCAAAGGATGACAAACCACAGTCACATTTGAGCTGCATTTTGAACTGATCTTATCTATATCACCTCATTTTCATGTCATGCTGACCCAGCTCTGACTTTAGCTGGGGTGGGGTGGGGGCTGACTTGGAAGGATGTATTTTCTAAATCCATGAGATGTACCAATCAGACACAAATTTGGTGGTATTGTAAAAATATGTATACGTCTGTAGTCTGTATATAGAATATACAGTTTGTATGTAATTTTTACTTACTATTTTTTTCCTTTTGATTTTACTTTAATATTTAATTGTTATACTGTAAAATTTGCCTTTATTATCTCCAAAATGCTTAAAAAAACGTAAATGTTTATTTCCTAATTAGAATGCCACATTTCTAAAGATAGTATGTTATGTGGGCAGGGAAACTTGCTACATACAGCTCAATGCATGTAGACTTCAGCAACAGTGCACATTGAACAAGTTTTGGAGTTGTTTGTTCCACTATATGAAATTTGTAACCTCAATGTTCAAGGTTCAAGGTTCTTTATTATTCATCACATACATAATCATACAGGGTATAATCAGTAGTGAAATGTAGGTCAGGACAGGTCCGCTCAATGGACAGTGCAAAAAAAAGTAAAAAAAAAAAACGAAAATGAAAATATGTAAATATATAAATATAGGTAAAGTATGAAAATATATAAATATAGGTAAGAACAAAATAAAAAAATAAGAAAAAAATAAAATAAAATAAGGAGTAAAATGTGCAATGAAATAAAATGTGCAATACAGTCTACTGTGGATTTAATAAATATAACCTGTATATATAACTGCTTTTCACAGACAGCTAAATGCAATAAATAAGCCAATCGCCATGGTGTGGTGTGTCCTTTGGAGTGTGCTTAATAACAAAGTGAATTGGGGTTAACTTGGGCAAAGACTGGAAAATTATTGAAAGTTTAAGGTGTAGGTAGCATCAGGACCGTGGACAGCGCCATGAAATACAAGTATAGCCTAGTTTCACTTTTAAAATGAAAGCAAAATCCAAGTTTGTTTCAGGTTTTATGCTTAGTACAATATTCTATAAGGTTGGAAAATACAAGATTGCCTATTTTATATATATATATATATATATATATATTTTTTTTAAAGTGAAGGTCTCAATATACGCACCATCTAATAGAGATGTGGGAAAATTATCATTTAGAGCAAATAGTTGTAGTTTAAAGGCTTCTGTTATGTTCTTCAAGGTCAGATAAATATTTAGAAATTAGTTTTGTGAAGGTGTGAGGCTCTTTTCAAAAGTTATTGAACTGAAAGTTGTCTCTATGAAGAATCCCATACCATAGAGAGATGTTGGAAAATGTATAATTTAGAGCAAATAGTTGTAGTATGATGACCTCAAGTCATCTCTGGTTTATTCTGTTACATATGAATATGATGACCTCAAGTCATCTCTGGTTTATTCTGTTACATATGAATATGATGACCTCAAGTCATCTCTGGTTTATTCTGTTACATATGAATATGATGACCTCATGTCATCTCTGGTTTATTCTGTTACATATGAATATGATGACCTCAAGTCATCTCTGGTTTATTCTGTTACATATGAATATGATGACCTCAAGTCATCTCTGGTTTATTCTGTTACATATGAATATGATGACCTCAAGTCATCTCTGGTTTATTCTGTTACATATGAATATGATGACCTCAAGTCATCTCTAGTTTATTCTGTTACATATGAATATGATGACCTCATGTCATCACTGGTTTATTCTGTTACATATGAATATGATGACCTCAAGTCATCTCTGGTTTATTCTGTTACATATGAATATGATGACCTCAAGTCATCTCTGGTTTATTCTGTTACATATGAATATGATGACCTCAAGTCATCTCTGGTTTATTCTGTTACACATGAATATGATGACCTCAAGTCATCTCTGGTTTATTCTGTTACACATGAATATGATGACCCCAAGTCATCTCTGGTTTATTCTGTTACATATGAATATGATGACCTCAAGTCATCTCTGGTTTATTCTGTTACATATTAATATGATGACCCCAAGTCATCTCTGGTTTATTCTGTTACATATGAATATGATGACCTCAAGTCATCTCTGGTTTATTCTGTTACATATTAATATGATGACCCCAAGTCATCTCTGGTTTATTCTGTTACATATGAATACGATGACCCAAAGTCATCCCTGGTTTATTCTGTTACACATGAATACGATGACCCCAAGTCATCTCTGGTTTATTCTGTTACACATGAATACGATGACCTCAAGTCATCTCTGGTTTATTCTGTTACATATGAATACGATGACCTCAAGTCATCTCTGGTTTATTCTGTTACATATGAACATCATGACCTCAAGTCATCTCTGGTTTATTCTGTTACATATGAACATGATGACCTCAAGTCATCTCTGGTTTATTCTGTTACATATGAACATGATGACCTCAAGTCATCTCTGGTTTATTCTGTTACATATGAACATGATGACCTCAAGTCATCTCTGGTTTATTCTGTTACATATGAACATGATGACCTCAAGTCATCTCTGGTTTATTCTGTTACATATGAACATGATGACCTCAAGTCATCTCTGGTTTATTCTGTTACATATGAACATGATGACCTCAAGTCATCTCTGGTTTATTCTGTTACATATGAACATGATGACCTCAAGTCATCTCTGGTTTATTCTGTTACATATGAACATGATGACCTCAAGTCATCTCTGGTTTATTCTGTTACATATGAACATGATGACCTCAAGTCATCTCTGGTTTATTCTGTTACACATGAACATGATGACCCCAAGTCATCTCTGGTTTATTCTGTTACACATGAACATGATGACCTCAAGTCATCTCTGATTTATTCTGTTACACATGAATATGATGACCCCAAGTCATCTCTGGTTTATTCTGTTACACATGAATATGATGACCCCAAGTCATCTCTGATTTATTCTGTTACACATGAATATGATGACCTCAAGTCATCTCTGATTTATTCTGTTACATATGAATATGATGACCTCAAGTCATCTCTGGTTTATTCTGTTACATATGAATATAATGACCAAGTCATCACTGATTTATTCTGTTACATTTATCCCTGTTAATACGGGATCTGTTCTATTCATTTTTTTGATTTTAACAAAAGGGTAATGTGATCAACGAATGAGGAGATGTACTGCTTCCAAAATGCATTCAGTCATGTATATTATGTGCTGACAATTACAATAGTTTACAGCAGTAATTTTTATCATGTTAGAGCTTAATGTTTTTTTATTATTATTTTGTTCCAATTTCATAACATGAATGTCAGTAATCTGGAACACTTAAATATTTTCCAACTCTTGCACAGTTCATTGCAACATCTTGGAATTGAGAATTCCAGATGGTTAAAATATAATAGTGTGCTCAAAAAATGCTTTTCCTCATGGTTCTATAATGACCTCAGAGTAGATATATCAGTAAACAAACTGTGTTACTTCTGTACTTTTAAGGTGCCACGTGACCAAGAGTACACAATGGAAGGTATGATTTCACTTCATTTAATGTAATTGAATAATGTTTAATTTCCACAGTGTATACCTTGCTGATGGTTGGGGGAGGGGTTGCTTCTCCATAAGCTATAGGAGAAGCAACTAATTTCACACCATGTTGTTATAAACATAACTATGCAATGTTTCAATTTTTATTGTTAATGAAAACCAATGTGGTTGCAAAATGTGTCATTTATGAATTATTATTCATCTACATAGATCAGGCATTAAGGGGTCTCCAAAACAAGAGTCCAACATTCACATTAGGAAGTGTGGAACCCCTCAGGGCCATGCTCAACCAACCATGAGCAGCTCCCTGACTTTCCTTGGCGTCCCCACTTTTGGAAGTTGCCTGTACGGGATTTTGTGCCTCACTTAGGCAACACACTTCTTATGCCCTTCACTTAGGCATCTCAATTATGCGCAATACACTTCTTATGCCTCTCTTAGGCATTTACACTTCTTCAGACACCCGTTCATGCAACCCTTCCGCAGTGGGAGCCCGTCAGGGCCACGCTCAACCAACCACGAGCGGCTCCCTGATTTTCCTTGGCGCCCCCACTTTTGGAAGCTGCCTACATGGGATTTTTTGTCCCTCTTAGGCAACACACTTCTTTATGCATATAATCTCTTCATTAATCTTTCGCATGCGGCTTTTGAAATCTGGAACTCCTTAAATCATACTTGCCTTTTTATTTACTTTTTATTCATTTAATTCCAATCCAATGTCTTAGATTCTTTTATTGGTGAAGCCCTATCTCAGATCACCATCACAGGCATGACCTTAGCCAACCACGCAAACAATCTTTTATCTCCAATTTAAGCAAAAAATTGCTTACCTTTTAGGCGCCTTTGTTTGTGATTTTGTTTGCGAGTCAGCCAGGCCCTCCGCCCACGGCGGCTCTCAGGGACGCCGGACCTCATTCCAGTCCCATCTGGGGTGCCAAGTTTATGTCGTGGCCCAAAGAGCAAGAGATGGATTCCTTCATTTTAGTCAATGAGGCTCGAGAAGCAGAGTTCCAGATGTCAAAATTAGACTTTATTAACCAGTAACAAAGCCAATATACGGTCCCTCCAGCTACCGCATCTGACTCTCTGTATGTCCGCTCATCCATTTTATACCTGTTGCACTGCCCAAACTTGGGAGTTCCGTTTTTTTTTTCATTGGCTATGCTTGTCTGGTTTGCCACAATTAATTTATTACTTGCACCTGAGCATTTGGTTTTATCAGTCCTTTTCCAAAAAAGACAGTCAGTCCTCTTTTTTCAAACAAGGACTTTGTACAAAAACATGTAAACAGTTTTGTCTCCTGTTTGACAAAACTGTTTACATGTTTTTGTCATATTCTGGGACATCACCCAAAGTTCATATGGTTATTCAAGTTCATTAATTGTTTTTTAGTATTTCCAATATATTGATCAGTTTATGGATTGCATTCTTGCACATACATCATATTTTAAGTAAAATAATACCATATTGAGTGAATAACATGCGTATCCAGATCAGATGATCACACCAGATCCGGTCCGTATCCAGATCAGATGATCACCAGTCAACAGATCCATATCCAGATCAGATGATCACCGCAGTCACCAGATCCAGTCCATATCCAGATCAGATGATCACTGCAGTCACCAGATCCGGTCCGTATCCAGATCAGATGATCACCGCAGTCACCAGATCCGGTCCGTATCCAGATCAGATGATGACTGCAGTCACCAGATCCAGTCCGTATCCAGATCAGATGACCACTGCAATCAACAGATCCAGTCCGTATCCAGATCAGATGGTGGATCATCACCAGAGACGACCTCTAAAGCTCTGAACGTCAGCGGAGTCTAGGACACCTAGATTAGCCCCAGAGACAGATCCCCAGTGAGGACCTCGTCACCTAGACAGCCATCGGGAAAAGACCACTGGAACCAGTGGGGCCCCTACAATCTGACTTTGCTGCAGTTGAAACAAACTACTGGTTCGTCTGGCCAGAGGGGAACTGCCCCCCGACTGAGCCTGGTTTCTCCCAAGTTTTTTTTTTCTCCGTTCTGTCACCGATGGAGTTTTAGTTCCTCTGGCTTGCTTAGTTGGGGACACTTCATTTCCAGCGATATCGTCGACTTGATTGCACAGATACTATTTAAACTGAACTGAGCTGGATGATGACATCACTGAATTAAAAAATGAAATGCCTTTAACTGAAAAATTAGCGTTTAATCTTGTCATTTTACATTAGTAATACACTAATTTCCTATTTTGATAATGTGCAGTTGCTTTGACACAATTTGTATTGTTAAAAGCGCTATATAAATATAAGGGGACTTGACTTGACTTGGTGTAGCAGGCACGACGTTAGCATGCTCTGGTGTTGCAGGTGAGACATTAGCAGGCTCTGGCGTAGCAGGCGAGACGTTAGCAGGCCCTGGCGTAACAGGCACGACGTTAGCATGCTCTGGCGTAGCAGATGAGACGTTAGCAGGCTCTGGCGTAGCAGGCGCGACGTTTGCAGGCCCTGGCGTAGCAGGCGCGACATTAGCAGGCTTTGGCGTAACAGGCACGACATTAGCAGGCCCTGGCATAGCAGGCGCGACGTCAGCAGGCTAAATCTTTAAATTTGCTTTTTATTAAGCCTCTCACTAAAAAAACACAACTAAAAACCACTCACTAAAAAAACACAACCCCAAAGATCTAGTTAGTTACAGACCGATCTCGAATCTCCCTTTTCTGTCAAAGATACTAGAAAAGGTAGCATCCTTTTATATTCCTTCTTAGAGAAAAATTATATCTGTGAGGATTTCCAGTCCGGATTTAGACCATCTCATAATACTGAGCCTGCTCTCATTAGAATGACAAATTACCTGCTCTTATCATCTGATCGTGGTTGTATCTCTCTATTAATGCTTCTGGATCTTAGCGCTGCGTTTGACACTATTGATCACAACATTCTTTTGAATAGACTAGAACACTTTGATGGCATTAGTGGAAGTGCTACTTATAGAAAACAATGAGGGTCACATGACAATAACAAATCTATCAGAACATGACACAAAGAACAAGGGAACCAATGGCAAGAAGACATAAGGGCAAGGGAAGCGCATGAAACAAACAGGAACCGGGACTAAACTTCAAAATAAAAGACATGAAAACAAGATATGATACACATATCTATAGAAAGCTTTAATTACCATTTTAAAACGAAATAATTCAAATCGAAAGCAAAAACCATTTCATTAGGTAACCGTAAAGATGCATTTCTCTTCACATACAATGATGAGATTGCCAGTAATTTTTCTCATCATTGTGACACCATCTAAAATATAAAAAAATGAAAAAGCCTAAAACAGGCCCGATTATAATTTGCGTTTTACTTTTTAATTGTATACAATTAAAAAACAAAACACAAATTATAATGGCATAAGTACAACTTTGTCCTTTAATTGTATAGCTGCCTGCCTATGTTTTCTAATATTTATGTTGCTCTGTCCTGAATACCGTTAAATTTAAGTATTTGTTATCAAGTGAGAAAAAGTAAAAAGCTTTTATTAATGCTTATCTGTATTTATAATGTAATATAATGTACGTAAATATTTAACTTTATTTACCAGCATTTTACATTAGGCTATTAATGAACGTAATAATAAAATGGGACTTCAGTGCTTCCCAAACCTTATCTAACACACCGGATTCAACTCATCAGCATGTTAGTAGAGACTGCAAGACATGAATCAGGTGTGTTAGATAAGGGAGACATACACAATGTGCAGGGCTAGGGGTCCTCCAGGACAGGTTTGGGAAGCCCTACCATTTTTTTTTTTTTCAAAAAGCTTCAGTAGAGAAGATCAGATTATTTTAACAAGGCTAAAAATGGGCCACACTAAACTTAATCCGACTCTTTATATAATAGATAAATGTAGTCCAGAATTATGTGAAACATGGCAAGTAAAGGAAACAGTAGAACATGTGTCTTATTTTTGAACAGGGAAGGAATTAACTATTAAGCGAACTCTACAATATGGGATGCAAAGAATATACAATTAGAAATGTATTAAATACAAATAATTGGTCAGGTAAAATTATTAAAGCTGTTTGAAAATGCATTAAAAATAGTGATCTTAAGAACAGAACAAATTATATCATTCAGGCCTAGACTGAAATCACTTCACACTCCAGTACAGCAGGTGGCGATATGATCCTAAAACCCGGTGTGCAACTCGACTATAAACCCACAGAAGAAGCTCTCTCTCCTCAGCTTAAGCATCAAAGAAGAAGAAGAAGCTCTCTCTCCTGCGTCTCATCTGAAAGAAAGGTTTGTGTTTTAACCATTTAAAGTCTTTCAGTCGGTTCAGACAGTTTCATAGCAACATAGAATGGCTTCATTATTGCTGAATTAAAGATTGTGCTACAGTACCTGACATTATTGAAGGCTGTTTTTGTGAGTAAAGAGTCTCATTTCTCTTCATTCAGTGAATCAACTGTCAATTCAACTGATTGATCGCAAAATGATTCATTGATTCAAAGCACAAATACAACAAACACAGCTTTTACAAACCTATAGCAGTTTTATTTCCCTAAAAAGCTAATCTATTAAATATAACAAGTATTAAATGAACCGATAATAATAATAAACAGTAAATGCAATACATCAGTGCTGTTTATTTGTTTTGTTTTTGTGTCTAATAAGGTGATTTAAGGCCATTAACTATCACTCTGTCTGACTATCTTAGCAGTGCAATAACTAGATATCTGATTGAGACACACCCTGAGATTTAGTTTGGGTTTATTACTCCTTCTCGTTGTCTTAAACAGGACAAAACACACAGAAACTGTGTAACTGAAGATGGCGTTTATTAAAGAGGAGAGTGAAGACTTCAGGATTGATGAAGTATTCAGTCTGAAACAAGATACCGAGGAACAAACAGGTCAGTGTTCATTCTCACAGCTGAACTCACTAATTTGATCAGTATTCAGATGTCCATCGCCACATAATGAATTATGTTTATGAAATATGAGAGTCCTGATTATTTGAGCAGCTCTTCATGCTGACAGACAAAAACAGGATAAAGACACACAAAACGCCAGAAACAGACAATACTATTATAATAGTATAATTCTTAATTAAACAGTTTAAATTCTTATTTACTGAACTGTTGTATAAAATCATATTTAAACTTGTGATATCCAGAACAAAACAGCACTTGCTTGATATTGATTTCGCTGCTTGTGTGATATCGAATATCATTCATGTGATATAAATATGAGACACAAACTCACATGGGCCCCCCATTATCTTGAATTTTAGGACATAACTGCACTTATGGAGTTATTGTCCTGCATCATATTTGTCAGCTGTATGAAATGTAATGTGCCAGGACCACTGTGTTCAAATATTTTACTCACTCTATTTTTCATAACTGATTGTTAATGCGTTAACCCTTAAATGCATGAATGTTTCACCAATCATTATTACATATTCTGGTGTTTAGCGACCAGCACCTATATATATATATATATATATATATATATATATATCCACCAGACAACTGCTGCAATAGCAAAAAACTCTCTTGATATTGTCATAACTATTACAGAAGAATACAATAAAGCATATTTTGTTAGCTTTTGAAACTTAAAAGGGTTCAATTTGAGCAGATGATTTAGAGCATCGTCAGAGCGTACTTCCACAGTACATTCAACAGGGTTCGTACGGTCATGAAAAACCTGGAAAAGTCATGGAATTTTAAAACCACAATTTCCAGGCCTGGAAAAGTTTTGGAAAAATGAATAAACCCAGAAAGTTTTGGAAAAGTCATGGAAATCTATTTGACAAATCTCTGTATAATACAATTATGTTTATTCAGGTCCTGAATTTCGGTACGGGATTGCGCATGGGCTATATCACATATTTCTACTCTTTCCCGCAGCTTTCGACTTTAAAATGATGGATATTCACACATTTATTCAATAGCCTATAGTTTGTAGGCTGATGAGTAAATAGATCCACACAGAATATCAAATCAGTCATTTGAAAACGGGATTCATCAGCTGTGTTTTCTCTCATTGACTTTCTCTTAAAACACGTAATCAGCGCATCTCGTCTGCACTAAAGAGCTGCACGGTGCGATACAAGTCTTTCTCTGGCATTTTGGTACAGTTGACAGAATTGTCACCTGCCTAATCGGGTCATTGTTGCATTGTCACTAAAATGTAGCCTTTATTTGCACGTCTTTTTAAGCCGGTCTGTACTCGCGCGTTCCAGAAGCGGTTTCTGCTGCACTCAGTCATGTCCAAATGGCGTCCGTATAAAGCCGCCTTGCGAGCACCAAATTGACTTTGGTACCAAACAAGCTCAGTAGAATCCTGCACGGGCCTCAAACATACGCCCCAGTCCAATCCTTGTTCAGCAGATGATCAGAATTACCTTCCCGAGTCCGACTGGAGCCCATGTCTTTCTTTCTCTCTTCCCCATTACACAGCTGCTGGTCTAGCCATTCAAATAGTTCAGTTTCGTTTTTAATGGCAAAGCGTATTTCGTTTCTTAAGTTAATTTAGAAATATGTTTGGAACATTTATTTGTTTATTAAATTCAAGTTTTTGTTTTTAAAGTATCTTTTGAGCAATCGGCCAGCTGCAGACAGTGAGTTTGACTATTATGTTTGATCAATTTAGCCTTCTTAAATCACCACTTGACTAAAATTAAATCTATATGAAATACTTAAAAAAGCATATCACAATGTTAGTTTAAACGTTTAACCTAGACAAATGTGTGCTATTAGATGCGGCAAAATTTTAAGCGGCAAAATTACACTCAAAATGACGTTAAAATGGCCATCCTGGTGAGCAGGGTGCGAACTACGGGAGCTAGGGGCTCCCCTTAATAATACATGGGCTCCCCTGAAAACGTGATTTGTGGAAAGTAATTTATTTTTTTGGGGGGTGGGTCTCAAAAAATATTGACTGTGTTATTTTGACGTGCAATTTCAGTTTTGTGTACTGTGATCATCGTGGATTATTATGTGTAAAATTGCAACAACAAAAATCGTTAATTAATGCTTGTGATTGCGATTTAAACCTAACTCACTTCAATAAAGATAATTATAGGCCTACATGAGCATCTGCTGTCCTCGATTACGCAGCGCTCTTGTTAGGATGACAAAAAAAGCTGTAAAAGTCTGCTCTGCCTTAACGGCAAACAGCGCTCGTCAATGTCAAAGTAATTGAATTCAAATCAAATCAAAGTAGGCGGAGTTTAGCGTTCACAGACGCTGTGACGAAGCGTCAGATTAATAAAAGAGGCGAGGTAAGATGTTTAGTCAACTGTTTACGAAAGAAATGTTAAATGACCGACAATTATATTCAGTGAAGCAAACTACTCGACTTGTTTCTCAAATATGCCCATTTTGAGAGTGACAGAGAAAGAGAAGAAATGTGCATGTTTTAATTATCTGCATCTGTTTGTCCCTACAAACAATGAAACTGTAATTTAGTTCTACTTCAAAACACGTCAACTACTACTCTTGAAAAAT
Source organism: Gymnocypris eckloni scoliostomus (assembly GCA_027564155.1). Taxonomy (NCBI): domain Eukaryota; kingdom Metazoa; phylum Chordata; class Actinopteri; order Cypriniformes; family Cyprinidae; genus Gymnocypris; species Gymnocypris eckloni. Next base: position 35,649,590 of record CM050418.1, read on the forward strand.
AATACAACTTTATTTTATTAAGACATAATCACAAAATATTTTTTTTTTTAATAGTAGGCTAAATCCCTTTATTTTTCAACATGTAATATAAATTAAATCGATGTTTCATTCCTTAATCTGATAACCAGTCAAATTTAAAAACACAACAGAATTTCTGAGGAAAAAACAATTCATAAGGCTACTGTAAGAGTAAAAAAAATGTTTGCATTCAAATAATCAGATGAGCTAAAACAGAATTTGGCAACAATAAAACATAAGGTGAGAAAAAAATACAACATTTCATACACCTAAACATGTCATTTTGTTACACTTTTAATAAATTAAATTGTTAAATTGTATAAGTTTCATGATTTTAATTAATTAGACATGCTTTTGATAAATACAATTTAATTTGATCATTAAAAAGGAGTCCATAAAATGAAAACGGAAAAAAAACGGAATCTAGAAAAATTGAAATTATATATATATATATAATTGTATCTTTTTTTGTAGCTTTTATGTATCTTTGTAAGCCCATCGCATAGCGCACAAAATCCCCCGTTATAAAAAAAGAAAGAAATGGGCTCCCAAAGTCCACGGTATAATTCGAACACTGCTGGCGAGTATCCTTGTAAGCATTGTATTTTTTCTTAATGTAAACACTTGCGAAAGAGAAAAGTTTCCAAAACGAAATTCTAGCCCTGCGTTTATCTGAGTTAAATAAATGATAATAGTGATGTGATATGTTCTCTGTGTGGAGTAAAGGTCCTTACACCGAGTCAGAAATGTTTGTATGCGTTTTGCATGTGAAATTTCGGATATGCAAGGACCTTCACATCTGGTGCAGTTTCAGCGTGTACTAAAACAAAAAAGCAAACAATAGTATTAATAGTCATTCATTTTAGTTAAAATGCTATGATCATTTGAACAGATTTTTATTCTTATTGTAAAATAATGTGAAATTAGGTCATGGAAATTGTCGGAAAAGTCATGGAAATTTGTTGGTAAAAATGTGTACGAACCCTGATTCAACATCTGCCTCATATTCACAATCTCAACCATATTCTCATAACCATCATTGTCAATGACTTCATATTCAATATTTTGATCACTGGCAGCTTATTTACCACATCCACCATCAAATGACAGTAACATTTATATGTCCGTAATTGCTAACAATAAAATTAATTAAATAATAAATACTTACACATTTACATACCTCGGGTCGCTAGCGACCTTATACACTTTTAGTTTTTTTTTTTACAAAAACATAATCAGAAAACCGACATTCTTTAACATTTTACATTTTTTTCTTCTTGTTATATTGTTTACAATGAATAGATTGAGGAATAATAAGAACGTTGATGTCTAACTTAAAAAATGATGAAGGGAGAGGGAAGAGAATGATGTCCCCGGTCGCTAAAGACCCGAGGTATGCATTTGAAGGTTAAACTGAAGGTCCTATATATATATATATATGTATATATATATGTATATGTGTTGTCAATCGATTAAAAAATAACAATTAATCACACATTTTTCTAAAATGAATCGTGATTAATCCCACCTAACATTAACGTTTTTAAATATATTTTTATATTGCAATAATTTCACATTCAATCTTCAAATGTACAACCTACAAACAACATAAAGACAGTATATTTTAAATATTTATTTAATGGCATCTTTTTTTATGATTGAAGGCCAGCATCACTGATATCAATACTACTGATGTCTCTATAAAATAGTTTTTTCCCCATTTATTATTTAACCATTGACAGTAGCCATTCAGCATTACAGTATAATTGAGAGCTATCAATTTGAACATGTATTACACTTAACTTCTAATTTAAGTGAACTTAAAACAATCTTCACATGAACCCATTATAAGAAATAGCACATTTAGCTATTGTGCCCCTCAGAAGAAATATACAGAAAACGAATAGTAACCAAACACTAAATTATATATTAAATATAGATGAATCCCTTAAAGCTACAAACGTTGATTTCCTCTTTTTTATTTTGTTCTTGGATTAATAGACATCACAGCAGCTGGTAATTAGCTTATTCGCCTGCTATTGCTTTAAAAGCTGCTGCTGCTGAAAGTGACGCGGATTTGACATGCATCTTATTTTCTCACAAATCTCTACCTTTTCTGACTCACTTCAGGTCTTAAAGTCTCCACTAATGAGCGGACGAGTTGAATCGGATGTGTTAGACGAGGGAGACAGTGCTGGGGTGCCTCAGGACCGTTTTTAAAACCATTTCAGAGACATGTTCTTAAATGTGGCGCACATGCATGCACACAGTTTTAGGGCAGCTTTAATCGCTTTTTGGTAACTTCATGCCTTAACTGACGGCATAACTGCGACGTTGCATGAACGTAGTTTCATTCGCTGTTTGATATGAAATGATACAGGCTACAGCACGCCCCTTTAAGATGGAAGGTATGCATGTAATACATGCATAACAGCTGGTATAACAGTGTAAATTTGCATTAATGTCTAAACCGCTGGCCACAAAAGTGAGTACACCCCTAAGTGAAAATGTCCAAATTGTGCCTAAAATGTCAATATTTTGTGGCCACCATTATTTTCCAGCTCTGCCTTAACCTTCTTGGGCATGGAGTTCACCAGAGCTTCACAGGTTGCCGCTGGAGTCCTCTTCCACTCCATGACGACGTCACAGAGCTGGTGGATGTTAGAGACCTTTACCCTCAGCTTCTTTAGCAAGGCAGTGGTCGATTTGGGGGTGTGTTTGGGGTCGTTATCATGTTGGAATACTGCCCTGTGGCCCAGTCTCTGAAGGGAGGGGATCATGCTCTGCTTCAGTATGTCACAATACATGTTGGCATTCATGGTTCCCTCAATGAACTGTAGCACCCCAGTGCTGACAGCACTTATGCATCCCCAGACCATGACACTCCCACCACCATGCTTGACTGTAGGCAAGACACACTTGTCTTTATGCTCCTCACCTGGTTGCCGCCACACACGCTTGACACCATCTGAACTAAATAAGTTTATCTTGGTCTCATCAGACCACAGAACATGCTTCCAGTAATCCATGTCCTTAGTCTGCTTGTCTTCAGCAAACTGTTTGCGGGCTTTTTTGTGCATCATCTTTAGAAGAGGCTTCCTTCTGGGACGACAGCCATGCAGACCAATTTGATGCAGTGTGTGGCGTATGGTCTGAGCACTGACAGGCTGTAACCCCCACCCCTTCAACCTCTGCAGCAATGTTGGCAGCACTCTTACGTCTATTTCCCAAACACAACCCTTTTGGATATGACGCTGAGCACGTGCACTCAACTTCTTCGGTTGACCATGGTGAGGCCTGTTCTGGGTGGAACCTGTCCTGTTAAACCGCTGTATGGTCTTGGCCACCGTGCTGCTGCTCAGTTTCAGGGTCTTGGCAATCTTCTTGTAGCCTACGCCATCTTTATGTAGAGCAACAATACTTTTTTCAGATCCTCAGAGAGTTCTTTGCCTTGAGGTGCCATGTTGAACTTCCAGTGACCAGTATGAGAGAGTGAGAGAGAGAACACCAAATTTAACACCTGCTCCCCATTCACACCTTAGACATTGTAACACTAACGAGTCACATGACACAGGGAGAGAAAATGGCTAATTGGGCCCAATTTGGACATTTTCACTTAGGGGTGTACTCACTTTTGTGGCCAGCATTTTAGACGTTAATGGCTGTGTGTTGAGTTATTTTGAGGGGACAGCAAATGTATACTTATACAAGCTGTACATTCACTACTTAACGCTGAAGAAATGAAACTTTGCTAAAATGTAATTACATGAAAATATATAATACAATATTTAAAAAAATGTGAGGGGTGTACTCACTACTGTGATATACTATATGCAGGTGCATCTCAATAAATTAGAATGTCATGGAAAAGTACATTTATTTCAGTAATTCAACTCAAATTGTGAAACTTGTGTATTAAATAAATTCAATGCACAAATTTTCTTTTACACAAAAATAAAACAAAATATTGATATGCACCTGTATGTATATGTGTGTGTGTGTATATATATATATATATATATACATACAGTGGGGCAAAAAAGTATTTAGTCAGCCACCAATTGTGCAAGTTCTACCACTTAAAAAGATGAGAGAGGCCTGTCATTTTCATCATAGGTATACCTCAACTATGAGAGACAAAATAAGAAAAAAAAATACAGAAAATCACATTGTAGGATTTTTAAAGAATTTATTTGCAAATTATGGTGGAAAATAAGTATTTGGTCAATAACAAAATTTCATCTCAATACTTTGTTATATACCCTTTGTTGGAAATGACAGAGGTCAAACGTTTTCTGTAAGTCTTCACAAGGTTTTCACACACTGTTGCTGGTATTTTGGCCCATTCCTCCATGCAGATCTCCTCTAGAGCAGTGATGTTTTGGGGCTGTCGCTGGGCAACACGGACTTTCAACTCCCTCCAAAGATTTTCTATGGGGTTGAGATCTGGAGACTGGCTAGGCCACCCAGGACCTTGAAATGCTTCACGGCCACTCCTTCGCTGCCCGGGCGGTGTGTTTGGGATCATTGTCATGCTGAAAGACCCAGCCACGTTTCATCTTCAATGCCCTTGCTGATGGAAGGAGGTTTTCACTCAAAATCTCACGATACATGGCCCCATTCATTCTTTCCTTTACACAGATCAGTCGTCCTGGTCCCTTTGCAGAAAAACAGCCCCAAAGCATGATGTTTCCACCCCCATGCTTCACAGTAGGTATGGTGTTCTTTGGATGCAACTCAGCATTCTTTCTCCTCCAAACACGACAAGTTGAGCTTTTACCAAAAGTTCTATTTTGGTTTCATCTGACCATATGACATTCTCCCAATCCTCTTCTGGATCATCCAAATGTTCTCTAGCAAACTTCAGGACGGGCCTGGACATGTACTGGCTTAAGCAGGGGACACATCTGGCACTGCAGGATTTGAGTCCCTGGCGGCGCAGTGTGTTACTGATGGTAGCCTTTGTTACTTTGGTCCCAGCTCTCTGCAGGTCATTCACTAGGTCCCCCGTGTGGTTCTGGGATTTTTGCTCACAGTTCTTGTGATCATTTTGACCACGGGTGAGATCTTCGTGGAGCCCCAGATCGAGGGAGATTATCAGTGGTCTTGTATGTCTTCCATTTTCTAATAATTGCTCCCACAGTTGATTTCTTCACACCAAGCTGCTTACCTATTGCAGATTCAGTCTTCCCAGCCTGGTGCAGGTCTACAATTTTGTTTCTGGTGTCCTTTGACAGCTCTTTGGTCTTGGCCATAGTGGAGTTTGGAGTGTGACTGTTTGAGGTTGTGGACAGGTGTCTTTTATACTGATGACGAGTTCAAACAGATGCCATTAATACAGGTAATGAGTGGAGGACAGAGGAGCCTCTTAAAGAAGAAGTTACAGGTCTGTGAGAGCCAGCAATCTTGCTTGTTTATAGGTGACCAAATACTTATTTTCCACCATAATTTGCAAATAAATTCTTTAAAAATCCTACAATGTGATTTTCTGGATTTTTTTTCTTATTTTGTCTCTCATAGTTGAGGTATACCTATGATGAAAATTACAGGCTCTCTCATCTTTTTAAGTGGGAGAACTTGCACAATTGGTGGCTGACTAAATACTTTTTGCCCCACTGTATATATATATATATATATATATATATATATATATATATATATATCACACATACATACAGGTGCTGGTCATATTAGAATATCATCAAAAAGTTGATTTATTTCACTAATTCCATTCAAAAGTGAAACTTGTATAATGTATACATTCATTCACAGACTGATATATTTCAAGTGTTTATTTATTTTAATTTTGATGATTATAACTGACAACTAATGAAAACCCCAAATTCAGTATCTCAGAAAATTAGAATATTGTGAAAAGGTTCAATATTGAAGACACCTGGCGCCCACATTCTAATCAGCTAATTAACTCAAAACACCTGCAAAGGCCTTTACATGGTCTCTCAGTCTAGTTCTGTAGGCTACACAATCATGGGGAAGACTGCTGACTTGACAGTTATCAAAGACGACCATTGACACCTTGCACAAGGAGGGCAAGACACAAAAGGTCATTGCAAAGAGGCTGGCTCACAGAGCTCTGTGTCCAAGCACATTAATAGAGAGGCGAAGGAAGGAAAAGATGTGGTAGAAAAAGTGTACAAGCAATAGGGATAACCGCACCCTGGAGAGGATTGTGAAACAAAACCCATTCAAAATGTGGGGAGATTCACAATGAGTGGACTGCAGCTGGAGTCAGTGCTTCAAGAACCACTACGCACAGGCATTATGCAAGACATGGGTTTCAGCTGTCGCATTCCTTGTGTCAAGCCACTCTTGAACAACAGACAGCGTCAGAAGCGTCTCGCCTGGGCTAAAGACAAAAAAGGACTGGACTGCTGCTGAGTGGTCCAAAGTTATGTTCTCTTATGAAATCAATTTTGCATTTCTCTGGAAATCAGGGTCCCAGAGTCTGGAGGAAGAGGAGAGGCACAGAATCCATGTTGCTTGAGGTCCAGTGTAAAGTTTCCACAGTCAGTGATGGTTTGGGGTGCCATGTCATCTGCTGGTGTTGGTCCATTGTGTTTTCTGAGGTCCAAGGTCAACACAGCCATATACCAGGAAGTTTTAGAGCACTTCATGCTTCCTGCTGCTGACCAACTTTATGGAGATGCAGATTTCATTTTCCAACAGGACTTGGCACCTGCACACACATTGCCAAAGCTACCAGTACCTGGTTTAAGGACCATGGTATCCCTGTTCTTGGCCAAACTCGCCTGACCTTAACCCCAAAGAAAATCTAAGTATTGTGAAGAGGAAGATGCGATATGCCAGACCCAACAATGCAGAAGAGCTGAAGGCCACTATCAGAGCAACCTGGGCTCTCATAACACCTGAGCAGTGCCACAGACTGATCGACTCCATGCGCCGCATTGCTGCAGTAATTCAGGCAAAGGAGCCCCAACTAAGTATAGAGTGCTGTACATGCTCATGTGTACTTTTCAGTTGGCCAAGATTTCTAAAATCCTTTCTTTGTATTGGTCTTAAGTAATATTCTAATTTTCTGAGATACTGAATTTGGGGTTTCATTAGTTGTCAGTTATAATCATCAAAATTAAAAAAATAAACACTTGAAATATATCAGTCTGTGTGGAATGAATGTATACATTATACAAGTTTCACTTTTTGAATGGAATTAGTGAAATAAATCAACTTTTGATTATAATCTAATTATATGACCAGCACCTGTGTGTGTGTATATATATATATATATATATATGCACTATATTATAAAGTATTGTCACCCTGCTAATGGGTTGCTACTTTAGTAATTTCCATGAGTGCAAATCTTAATGTTTCATACAATGATATTCTAGAGAATCAAATTTTCACAACAGTTTGGACAGGACCCTTTTATATTCTAACATGACAGTGTCTCTGTGTATGACAGAATCAAGAAATGATGATTCAGTCAGTGTGGAAGAACTTGACTGGTCTGCAGAAACTGAACACCTCTGGTGTGATTAAATGAGCCAAAAACTCATCACCAAACACCAATGACTTGTACATTCATTTATATGGACAAAAGTACTGGGACATTCTTTAGAAGAGAAAAACGTCAAATCAGGCCTTTAACAGTGTAGTGCCCTATGGTGTCCACATTTGAAGACCCCAATCTAAAACAAATTAAGAGTACTGTCAAACTTACATGTCAAACTGTCAAAAGTACTTTATTATAATTGTCATTGTCAAATAAAATAAAAAATCTTTAATTATAAGCTTTTCCAAAATGTATAATAAAATTGTTTTATAAGAACAGGTAGAATAAGAAGAATAAGTTACCAATCAAAATTAACAAAATTAGTTTCCACTACAAAGGTGGCACAGAAGAACACAAAAGTGGCATGTAGGTACATTTAAAAGGTACAGACATTTACAAAGGCTCAGGGGTGGCATGGATGTTTTAAATTCATAACAATGTTGTGAGATTAATGTTTTAAATATAAAATGTTCAATATAGAACTATTGTTTGATTGAAATTATTTAAATAACTGAAATGACACTTTAAAAATTAAAATAAAACTGCCAGCAAGTGGCGACAAGTCACTGATTTTATCACTGAATCATTCATTCAATTGATTTGTTTGAACGGCTGAATAATTCAGGAACGAATCAAGTGACTGTCTTTATGAATGGGTAATTGAATCACTGACTCACTAGATTAATTTAAAAATGCAGTTCATTCATAAACGAAACAATGCTGTGTTTGAATGGAGATGCGCAGCAGCTCAGCTGGGACTGTTTGAAACCATTTTCCTTGACGAAATACTAATAAAGCAAAATCAGGCAATATTATTAAAGTCATACAATGTACATCACTTAATACATTTACATTTATGCATTTAGCAGACGCTTTTCTCCAAAGCGACTTACAGTGCATTCAGGCTATACATTTTTTGTCAGCATGCGACACACATTTGAATATTAACTTATTGTTTATTGAACTGTTGTATTCATTTAATATCACATTTTGCAAAGTCCCTTAATAATCTTTAAAAGCTGTCACTTACTTCACTTCATAGCGATCTCACAAAGCTCCATTATAATCAATGAAGATCTCTACACTGCACAACAAATCTCTTATTTACACCCTGTCTACACGTTATTATGCATAACTCCACAAAACTCCAGTATTTTGAGCAGTGAGTGGATTCTGATTAACATTGCATTCAGGAATCAACATATGTCTGCGATACATTACTCAATGCTGCAAAAATCACAGTAAAATCTTTGAAGCTCCCTCAGCAAACACAAATAGCGTATGCTGATCAGTTAGTGCATAATTGCTCTAAATATTTTTGATAGTTGCGGGTACTTTTGTCGCATTGGAGGCTCTGAAACATAATTTAAAAGAGAAAATATGACAAGCCAGGGCTGGCTGTGTTGTGATATTTTCTCCTCTTTAAAAAAAATTTATTCGCACAACAGCTGATGTGCCTATCCATTTGTGAATAAATATGCTCGACTCTGACTGGGGGAGGGGGCAAATACTGTGACCTGACCCAATTGTAATTCTATATCCTCAATATTTTATATTCTCTCTGTATATATTGTACCATTAACTGTTCATTTTCTATGCATCTGCATCCCTTCAAAATAATATATATATACAAAACATGAAAATAAAAGGTCTAGTCATCTTAATTGGTGCATTGGCTGGTGCACTTTTCCAATCACGTCTATGGATAATCCGGCCCTGTTCCAAACTGTTGCAACAAATGAATGTACTAAAATTGTATTTCCACTAGGGCTGTGATGGTGGCAGATTTTTACCAGCGGTGGTAATGGACCAACTACCGCCAGTGGTACGGTGTTGTGATAGTTAACACCGTGAACAGTAAACTGCCTCGTCCTATTTATGACGTACTGACACAAAGTTCAAATGTCCTGTAGACAGACTCAACCTGTTGTGTTGTGACGCCCGGTTTAGACACGGTTCACTGTTCTGCGTTAACTCCTCGTTTGCACGTGCTCTCTGTGGAATAGGATTCGCGGCGTATGTTGCCACATTTCTTGTTAGCATCTTCCATTTACTGCTGTCTCGTTCATATTTGGCCAGTTTGGAGAAAGCCTCACCAATACAAACCTGACTAGCCGAGTGTTTGCGGTCATGTGAACTTGAAGACACTTGTACGGACGCGGATGGGTGTCATGAATGGAAATGATTCCAGATCGGCAATTTAGTTATTTGGTTTCCCAACAAGGTCCATTGCTCATCACAAAATAAATTTGCTGAATGCAGAATAAACTGTATTTTACTGCGCTTAAACCTGAAAATCTAAAGGAAACGCCATGTATGGCGTTTGAGGTAATTTGTGAATTAGCACAGACTTAGTCTAAATAAAACAATTTGCAACTGTTACTATTATTACACTTGTTTACAAAACTTTGCATTTTGCTTGTTATAGAGCAGGGGTGCCCACACTTTTTTGTGTAGGGATCTACTTTTTAAATGAGAAACTCACCGAGATCTACCAAGTGAAAAATAATAATAAAATGCATGTAAAATAAATAGACCTAAATAAAAAAGATTGTTGGAATGTATCTTTATAGTGTATTCATTACATTTTTTATAACAAAAAAAAGATTTACAAATCAATTCTGCAAGCCCAAACTTTTATATTCACTAAAACCTTTGTATTTTCATGTTTCTTTTTTTTCAAACAAAGCAGATTAATGATGGATTTAAACATACTTTGCAAAAATGTCAATGCAGATGTTCTATACAACTTAAAAGTATGTATATTCTGAACTCAGTAGCTCAACGCCATCAGTTCCTCTGTCAGAACAATCTGTTTTGAGCGTTTGATGCCCACATTAACACCACTGATCCTCACAAACTTCTCCAAACCACATGAGCATCCGTTATAAAACACTCGTTTTATTGAACTACGTGAATATACTGAGCTGTATTCAAGCAGAAATATGATGTTATAGTGATCAGTGCGCCGAGAGCCCAGATACACGGTTCTTTTGCGCATCAAATAACTGACACAACACGCGCCTAATGCACGATCCTGTCTGTCACTATAATCATCTTTAACTTGATTACAATAGTTGTCCATCAAAACTTTAGGCTACTAGTGTAACACTGGCTTCTTTTATCCAGCCGGGAGCTGTAGTTTGCGTACCATATGTTCATACAGCGGTTTTGAGCCACCGGTCTGTATTTCACACAGCGCGATGAGAAACTGTTTGCTGCTCCAAAACACTGAATAAGTAGAGAGGTGGTTCTGTTATTTATGTATAGGCTATATATTTTTACATTATTGAACATATTAGTCATAACATTAGTGAATACTATATTTTAGTTTTAAGTTATTAAATAAATTGGACAATGAAAATTAATATTAGTAACTATTTACAATGAGATTCATTAAAGGTCACATTGTACACATTTCTGGAGTTTTATTTTAGGTATTTATGTCCTTAAATATATATTGGCAGTATAAGTACAAAAAAACATCTCAATATATTTTTACAGCTCCTCTCAAAAACTCTGCTATGAACAGGTTGATTTGGCCTGTCTAATTAATAGTCATGAGCCTCTCTTCTGATTGGCCTGTTGTTTTCTGAGTGATGCACGGCCAGGCCAACCACAGATAACTAGGTTCATGTTATCACAGCGCTTGCTGGAGGCAAAACAAAGGGAAAACGGGAGGCGGCTCATTCAAATTCAGATTCGCTACATGAGGAGCTTAAAATATCATATGGTTGTGATGTTGGGTGCCAGAATCGATGTAATACAGCCTCAAATTAGAAAAGTGATCGCATACCTGATGCCACTGCCAGACAAAAAACAGACGACAGCTGTGGTTAAACGAGCGTACTGGACAGAAACTATCGTCAAAAATGCTCGCGTTTGCAGAGCACGCTTATCAGAAAAGGTTCAATAAAGTATTGTCTTTTGTTGTTATTGGCGCGTCTGAAGATTTCTTTCATCTCATAATGTCTGTGTGCATGTGTGAAAACAACAAACTGACGATATATATATATATACATATACATATACAGAGGTGGAAAGAGTACAACAATATTCTACTCAAGTAAAAGTACCATTACATTACTGAAATTTTACTTAAGTACAAGTAAAGTTACAAGTCTAAAAAATACTCAAGTAAAAGTAAAAAGTAGATCATTTAAAATATGAGTAAAATTGTAGTTACATTTTAACAATGGGACGGAGGAAAAAATGGGATAGACCAAAGGTGTCAAACTCAGTACCTGGAAGGCCACAGCCCTACACAGTGTAGATATAACCCTAATTAAACACATCTGATACAGCTAAACTAATCATTCAGGCTTATTTGAAGACTACATGGTTTGTGTGTTGGAAGGGTTGAACTAAACTCTTTAGGGCTGCATCAGGAACTGAGTTTGACACACCTGGGATATGGGCCTATAAATCTCAAACTGTGTTTTTAATTAAATGAATCGTTAATTAGAATAATAAAACATTTGGGCTGTTACCAGGCAAATTAAATCAGTAACAACAAAATGCATCTCAATGCAGAGGAAATGCAGAAGCTTCATCTGAAATGGCATGGTTGTATTACACACTGACATGAATGCATTTAGCCTGCAGTTACAAATGCAGAAATAATGTTTTGATAAATAAGACATAAAATGTGACCCTGAACCACAAAACCATAAGGGTCCATTTTCCTAAATTACATTTTTACATCATCAAAGCTGAATAAATCATATTTCCATTGATGTATGGTTTGTTATGATAGGACAATATTTGATAATCTGGAATCTGAGGGAGCAAACAATCCAAATGTTGAGAAAATCTCCTTTAAAGTTGTTCAAATTAAGCTTTCAGTTTTGATATATTTACAGTAGAAATTTACAAAATATATTAATGGAACATGATCTTTACTTAATATGCTAATGATTTTTGGCATTAAGGAAAAATGTATAATTTTAACCCATACAATGTATTGTTGGCTATTGCTACAAATATAGCGACTTAAGACTGGTTTTGTGCTCAGGCCAGGGTCACAAATGTTAAATAGTCATTTGAAATTAAAAAATAAAAGATACTTTAAATGTTAAATTAGAACCACCAGTAGGTGTCAAAAGTCACTCATAAGTGAGTCATTGCGATTGAACAGAATAATTTAACAGTTAATTCAAGGAATGAAACACGTCATTGCTCAGAGTCAGAGGCATAAAACTGTGTTTGAAATATTTTTGTTGTCGAAATATAGCCAGGCAATATGGTGTCTAAAAATGAGTCTCTAAATTAACTTCTTGTTTTTTAACTGTGTAAAAAGAAAACTACAGGCCTATGTAATCATGGTGATTTTGAGAAACGGCATTCTTCATGTGATGTTGACTTACTATATTAAATTATATAAATATATAAATTTTCTGCTTCTATATCTTCAATTTTGTGATCATTCTAACGCATTTTAACAGACTGAATCACGAGTGAAAGAAAGTCATTATTTGGGTAACACACATATTCTGAATGCCTTCAGAATTCAAATGAACCATTTTAATCTTTAAGATTAATCTGATTATATTTATGACCACTAATATATATATATATACATACACATATATACATACATACATGCATTCATACATACAGGTGCTGGTCATATAATTAGAATATCATCAAAAGTTGATTTATTTCACTAATTCCATAAAAAAAGTGAAACTTGTATAATGTATACATTCCACACAGACTGATATATTTCAAGTGTTTATTTATTTTAATTTTGATGATTATAACTGACAACTAATGAAAACCCCAAATTCAGTATCTCAGAAAATTAGAATATTACTTAAGACCAATACAAAGAAAGGATTTTAGAAATCTTGGCCAACTGTATGAACATGAAAAAATGATCATGTACAGCACTCAATACTTAGTTGGGGCTCCTTTTGCCTGAATTACTGCAGCAATGCGGCGTGGCATGGAGTCGATCAGTCTGTGGCACTGCTCAGGTGTTATGAGAGCCCAGGTTGCTCTGATAGTGGCCTTCAGCTCTTCTGCATTGTTGGGTCTGGCATATCGCATCTTCCTCTTCACAATACCCTATAGATTTTCTATGGGGTTAAGGTCAGGTGAGTTTGCTGGTCAATTAAGAACAGGGATACCATGGTCCTTAAACCAGGTACTGGTAGGTTTGGCACTGTGTGCAGGTGCCAAGTCCTGTTGGAAAATGAAATCTGCATCTCCATAAAGTTGGTCAGCAGCAGGAAGCATGAAGTGCTCTAAAACTTCCTGGTATACGGCTGTGTTGACCTTGGACTTCAGAAAACACAGTGGACCAACACCAGCAGATGACATGGCACCCCAAACCGTTGACTGTGGAAACTTTACACTGGACCTCAAGCATGGATTCTGTGCCTCTCCTTTCTTCCTCCAGACTCTGGGACCCGGATTTCCAAAATGCACAATTTTTCATAAGAGAACATAACTTTGGACCACTCAGCAGCAGTCCAGTCCTTTTTGTCTTTAGCCTAGGCGAGCTTCTGGCGCTGTCTATTGTTCTAGAGTGGCTTGACAAGGAATGACAGCTGAAACCCATGTCTTGCATACGTCTGTGCGTAGTGGTTCTTGAAGCACTGACTCCAGCTGCAGTCCACTCTTTGTGAATCTCCCCACACTCTGATTGGATAAAGTATTCTTGGCGAGTTACTTTTAGTCAGGCCACGAGCTACTGGTAGCTCGCGAGCGACTTGAGACCCCTGCTCTCGCTAGATAAAATCATTTTATGCTAAACCATTTAACTTTTTTTACAGATCAAGTATAATAGGAACAGTGGAGAGAGTTTATCGTCTTGACTCTAGTAACGTTAGCCGAACGCGGCATGCAGTTTGAAAGCTGAATGGAGAATGAAAGACTCTCTGCTGCTGCAAAGAGAAGTGTTTACGTGAACTTGATTTAATGTGAGGTACAGATGAATATTTAAGTCATGTAACTGCTTCAGAACAGTTAAAATAAAGTGCATGGAAACTTTATGGTGTTTTATAATGTGTTTGTGGCTTTTGTGGGGCTTAACAATAACACCATATTAGCTATGCAGAATATCGAATTTGGATCGGTCTCATCAGATTTATATATCTATCATGCGATTTATATATCGTTTGCGATATTATCGTAATTGTTGTCTTAATGATGTGCAATTTGACAATATCGAGTATTTTGCAAAAACCAAACAAAGCGCCTACCGAGAGCATGCATACATTAGCCTGCGTGGTGATGAAGCGGGTTAAACAGTACACGTGCGCAATTTAGAGCGTGTTCTTTCACTGCATGACTCAGTCTATTAAAATGCATTAAGAATGATCGCAAATTTCAAGATATGGGGGCAGAACATTTATATATTTACACTTCACATAGTTAAAATTGCACAAAGGGTGCCGTTTTTTCTTCAAAATAAGCATGATTACAAATGTGATATTGATTTTATACAACAGGTCAACAAACAATAAGTTAATATTAAGATACTTATGTTTTAGACACAATATTGCCTGTTTTTGCTCCATTTCGCCAACAAAAATATAATTACAAACAGCCACAGCACTGTTTTGCGTCTCTGAGCAACATGAAGGTGATTCGTTCCTGAATGATTCAATCGTTTAAATGATTCAGTTCAGTCGCAGTGACTCACTTGCTAAATGAATTAATCATTTAAATTATTCAGTTCAATCGCAGTGAATCATTTATTACCAGTGACTTTCTGCCACCTACTGGCGAATTTAATTTCACATTTAAAGTCTATTTTCGTTTTTAAAATAATTTTAAATATCAGTATTCAATGTTTTATGATTAAAATGTCAAGAATTATGCATTTGTAACTGCAGGTTAAAACACTCAATGTCCCTCTGAGCTGCATTAAATGTGTAAATACATCTAAATGCCACTTCAGATGCAACTTCTGCAAAGATTAATTTTGATAATACTGGTTTCATTTGTTTGGTAAATGCCTAAATGTGTTATCTTAATTTACTGATTAAAAGTTACAATTTGACTCAAAAGATGTACACTTTCAGAAAAAAAATGCTTTATTAAAGGTAAAAATCAATTTAAACTTAAATGAAAATAATAATTTCTATCACTGATGTGAACTGACCAGACAGAGTATGACGAATATCAAAAACTGCAGCTGTGTACGGTAGTCAGATATTAGCACAATAACACCCTCTACAAATTATCATCCAATTATCGTATCGAAAAAATCCCCCAAAATATTGAGATATCATTTTTTTTATCGCACACCCCTACATCAGATCCAGCAGAAAATGCCAGTATCAAAGCGATACCGATCCTGAATATCAGATCGGCGCACCCCTAAAGATGTACCATAGAGCAAAAATAAAATAACAGTGAAAGTAACAAAAACTTGTAAAATACATTTTAATGGGCATAATTAAGTGTGAAAATAACCGAAGGATATATTATTCTAATTTGGAACCAAAAACTATTCAGACCGAGTCTGGGAAAAAACTGAAGTTCAGGTTTGCATGAACCTGGTTGACAGCATGCCCAGGAGACTACAGGCTGTTATGAAGTCTAAAGATTGCCCAACAACATATTGATGGTTGTGTAATGTAACGAAACTAGGAAGCTATTATTTCAGCTTTTGGGGAATCATTAATTACAGCTACAATATTGCTTTGATTAAAGTGATATTAATCTTTAACTTATGATTTATACTTTATTAAGATTCGTCCAGTGACCATTAACATCAGTATATCTGTAATAATTAGCTTATCTTGTTTTCCTGGCCAACGTTATGCAAGAATAAAGTTTTTTGTTTGAGGTAGGTAACACGATTTTTGGCAATTAGTTTAAACTAGAAAATCACACATCCCAAGACATCGTTCTTTATCAATAAAACAAGGTTTATTTGCTAACTGCTACACACACACATTCTGAATTTGCGGGTAACGTTAGAAGAAAGTGTAAAGTAGCCCTCTTAGCTATCTCATAACTGAAATTAAAAGATCACGAACAGAGACTCTGCTCTGTTTCTGTGTACAGATCAATTCACCAGTTCAGTTAGAATAGAGACTTTGTTTGAAATACTTGCTTTACGTTATTTGGCCGAAGATCTCTTTCCATCCCACGTGGTTCCTTCGTGTTTCGATGGCTTAAGTCGCTGCTGCGTGACGTCACCGGGAAGCTCTCTTGCGATTGGCGGTCTTAGTTTCTCGGTTGGAACGCGGAAGATGTTGAGCTGTTTGTTTCTAGTCGTTAGAACTGTTTAATGCTTTTAGATGGTATCTTCAGCCTGATGGTAAGGCGATGGTCCAGCTTCCGGATCGTCAGTGAGCGACAAGAGAGAGAGCTTTCTGCTGTGGTGGTCAGTTTTAAAAGACTGATTTCAGTAAGTCCACTAGAGGCTTCTTCCAATCGGATTGTTCTTGTGGGGCGGAGCCCCGCCCATATCTGTTAGAACCTTCCACAGTGAATCTTCCATGTGACGAAAAATAACAGTTTTAATACTTATATAAAGTGTTATCCTATGCTTAACCCATTTATAACATCACCAAATTCATCACTGATTCATAATTTTCACAACCGTCGATATGAATCTAAACACATTATAACCTCACAGGGAACAGTAATACGTCATAGATTAAGCAAAATCATAGGTTCCACTTACACAGCAATCTTATACATGACATAAAATACAACCTTAATCTATATTGTCTCTTGAGTATATTGTTTTAATAGCCATGGAATAAATTAATGTTTTTGTGCCTAAATTCCACATCGGTTCGGGGGGGGGGGTCTCTTTGCACTGGGCAGACATCAAGAAAAGTTATTTCCATTGACCTGCAGAGGGGGCGAAAGTAGAGTGAAAGAGTGGCTGTCCTGGGGGGTCATGATTGGGTCACGTCCTGGGATCTGGGAAACATCTCAATTCTTGCAGAGATAAGAAAAAGGGGGTATTTCCAGACAGAGAGGCTCCACGTTTCCTTTTAGTTGGTTGGTATTTATGACTTGGAAGATGAACACATCTCAAAGTTCTTAAAGATGTGCTGTTTTTTCAGTCCTCGTGTGTGTCTTCACGCCTATGTGGCATTGCAGTAAATATTGTCATACTAACAGCTGTCTGAATCATTTTTAGTTGATTGTAATCCATCACATACCTTTCTATTAAAGATATCTGAGATTATCAAGCTGCATTTTTTCTGACACAGTTTATGGTAATAAAATATGACAAGAGCTCAAAGGTAAACTATTGCGAATACTCTGTCATAATGTGAGAAATGTTGAAGGTGTCTGAATATTTTTTGGTTTGACTATCCATTTTATAAATGAAGTTAACAACTAACATTATACAGGGCTCTAGACTAACTTTTTGCACTGGGTGCACTGGTGCGCCTAACTTTTTTTCTTAGGTGCACTGGCACAAAAGTTAGGTGCACCCAAATTTTTATATAGGCAATATTGACTAGTAAACGACTAACTAACAATCTGGTCAACATAAAGTTCTTTATTTGAAGCACAATTCTACAAGAAAGGTAACTTACTGAAAAAGTGTTGGTGCTTAAAGTGCTTCACTGAGCAGAGATTTAAACTTAAAACATCTCAAGATAAATAAAATCTAAATTAAGTGTTTTAAGGCCAAACTGAACATCTCATGGCTCAATGTCTTATGGACTATCCTCCATTGCAGTCACATGCCCTCGGATGGCCAACTCCTGTAGTTTAGCTTTCTTGATCTTTGGCCTCGGCTAAACCAGCTGACCACACTCTCTAGCATCAACATCTTCCAGACTTGCCCCTTCTACACTGATTCTTATCAGATCTTCCACTGTGTCTGAACAAAGGGATGCTCTAGTGCAGTGTTTCTCAAACCCCCTTAAACCCATAAAACAATCCTGCGCCCATCCCACCACAGACTACCAAATAATTGCACTAAACATAATGAAAAATAAGTATTTACAGTTTTATAACCAATTCTTACTATGCAAAAGGAAGTATACTTAGGCCTTTAGTGTTATGTTAGAAGCATTTTATACTCATACCTTTTCTTGATTTAATATTTTGATTTTTTAGCTTTATTTTCATTTAAATGTTTAGTTTTGAAATGTTGTATGCATTTGTCATGTTTATTTCATGTCTTTATCTTCTTAAATGTGTATATAATATGTATAGTTTTAACTTTTAATTTGAGTTACTTCTTATTTGTAAGCGCTTTGGATAAAAAACTAAATGACAAAGTAAAGAATTAAAAAACAAAAATTACTGTTCTGTTCTGTGTGTGATCATTCCTTCTGTACTCTGCTGTATTTTAATGCAATGTCCCAGAATTCTCAATAAAACTGTTTTACTTTATATATTTGACTGTTTATATGTCAGTCAACAGGATAAATATGAAATAATGACTCAGCAGTTTAAGAATTCATAACCAGCTCTCCTTTCCAAGAAGCTAGTCTGCACAAAAAATACTAATTTATAATTGTATTCATACAGAGATATGATCTGATTATATCAAATAATGCTCATCATATAAGACAAGACAATGAATAGAAAGGATGATTTCTTCTAGTAAACATTTAGAGAAGCATGTATAAAATATAAAACTGGCAAAGCTGTTTTTCAGCGCTGAACAGATCATAGCGAGCAGATAAGCAGGAGATTTTACAGCTGCTACCATCCACAGCATGTGACAACACAGTGACACTCTGACAGGAACTCGATACTGTCACATAGACATTTCTTGTTGCACGTTATTTGGCGGACTTAGCTGTGTCTACAGCGGAATACTGAACAGTCGCTAAGTTAGCAACACTGCACGCATTTCTACTACTCACCTCTTTCTCTGTCTGACTGTGCAATATATTTGTCAAGCAATAATAAACATAAGGGATAATCTGGTCTAAACAATCAGATGGGGGTCCGCCTTCATCTATCTCTGATTGGTTTCAACCAACGATATAAGCCTAACAGGTTTGTCACAGTCTTTTTGAACCAGAAACTGTTTCTCATCAGATTTTTTTCTTCTGGATGGAACTGGGCTTTTGAGGCAAATCCAGCCTGGGATTTTTGTTAGTGCTTCTTCTAGAAATGAACAGTATGCACTGCGATGAATGACCTCACTCTTTGTTTGTGTTACTTTTTTCTGTACCCGATATTTAAAATATATAAAAAGTATATCGAGTAATCGGATAAGAACTACTTTTTCTTTTTAGACAGAGAAATACTAACATCTGGTTTCATAAGTCTTACTTAATCAAGAAATTTAAGAAATGTTCCTTAATTTAAAAGTAGACACTTCAAGCTTTCTATAGATATTAACTACCCATTTAGTGCATTTAATTTTCATATTACATTCAAAATGTAAATACAAATGTATATAAATCTATTTCAAATTACTTTAGAAAAAGGTCAACATAGTACAACCTAAAACTAAGACATAAATCAAAATAATAGTAATAATAAAAAAACAACACTTAACAGTTTCGATTGATGTATAACACCTTATCCTAAGTGTGTCCAAAGTCAACACAAGCCTTTACTAGTATCTTTTACTGATAAGAAAAAAAATGGCTTTTTGTGGTGATGAGTGAACAGGAAGCTCAGATGTGGAACAAAAACAAGAGTCCATACACACAACATAAAATTTGACTGAATTTGGAGTTATTTGGTCCAGCAGAAAAACCCTCTTAAATGTCTCTCTGCATACTTTGCAATTCTTTGTAATAATGATTTATTTTATTAAATAATATATAGTAATTTTTTAAGACAATGTATTTTAGGGGTTATAATAATTATATGATTGAAGAAAATGACAATTATAAAGTTATGTTTTATTTTCTCACCTAATGTTTTATTGTTATTTGTTTTTAAAATAGCCTCATGAAATGTTTTATTTTTCCTCAGAAATTCTGTGTCATGTATCTAGTTATCAAACAATGGCATAAAACAAATTTCATTTAACTTTAAATTATTGACAATTATTTGTTTTGGCAAACAAATGGAATTTAGCAAGAACTAAAACATGTTAGAACAGAATGATTTCATTGACTGTAAAAAATCAAGTTTACATTCTGCTGAACAAATATTTCTGCTGCAATGTCCCAGACTTTTATTTTGACGGGTTGCCATGAAGGTGTGAATACCTTTACATTTGCGTGTATATGATATGAGGATAGTTTTACTCATATGAAATGGTAAAAGGCTCATGAAGTGACTCTCAGAGCAGTTCAGCAGTTTGGAGTTTATGAAGCCATTCATGTGATCAGTGTGGAAAGGAGTTTCAGTAGTATTCATACAGAGATATGATCGCCTCAAATTATATGTTAATGCTCATCACTATCACGTTAATCAGTGGGGGCTTGAATAGAAAGGATGATTCTGTAAGTAAACATTAAGCTTATAAATCACACCTGGCAAAGCTGTTTTTTCAGCGCATAGAACAGATCATAGCGGGAGCAGATAAGTGAAGGAGATTTTACAGCTAAATCACACCTTGATTCCACAGCATGTGAATTCACACTGGAGAGATGCCTACTGCAAACATGTGGGAAGAGCTTCCGTTACATAAATCACACCTTGATTCAGCACGTTATTTCACACTGGAGAGCCTTTTAGCATTTTCCTGTGGGGAAGAGATTCACTGAACAGGCGTCACACCTTGCCCAGCATGAAAGACTGCATGCAGAGAAACCATATATTGATCAGTGTGGAAAGAGTTTCAGAATAATAAGATAAACATTTATTAAACATTATTAGATGCATAGCATTCATCATGTTGAAGAACGATGCTATATGTCAACTAGTAATGTGGAAAGAGTTGTCACAATAACAGTTAACTAATGCAAAAAACTATACTCATCAGATTGATTTCCTCTTCTGGATGAACTCGTGTTCTTTTGAGGCAAATCCAGCCTTTACTCAGTGCTTCTTCTAGAAACGAACAGTATAGCCACTGGAGAAGCCTCCTGCAAAATGTGTGGGTTGGGCTTTTACATGTGCAAGAGATAATGAGTTAGAAGGAAAGACTGAACATCGTGTTGGTTTCATACGGATTACTTAATCACAGAAATTTTGAAGAAATGTTCTTAATTTAAAAGTAGACACTTCAAGCTTTCTATAGATATAACTACCATGTCTGTGCATTGAGTTTTCACTGAGTTAGTTCATTTTAGTGACGCATTTCTAAAAGCAATTCGCAGAGACTGAGAAGACAGAGAGCGCACCCAGTTTTTCTTTATTTTTTCCAAAACCACAAAGTTTTGTTGTGATTTGGGAGAGTACACAAAAAAAAGTAGACACTTAACAGTTTCGATTGATGTATAACACTTATTTGTGTGTCCAAAGTCAACAGAGTATTTTTAGTATCTTTTGCACTGATAAGAAAAAAAATAGCTTGTCTCGCTGGTGATGACGTCAACCTCAGAGAGTTAACAATAACACAGTTATATACACACAATATGGGATTTGGACTGGTCTCGTCTGACCGATACCCAGTCCAGCAGAAAAGAGCAATATTGGAGCTGATATGAATACTGAGTATGTGGGATGATGGACAACATTGGAGCTAAAAGAAAATGGAGCCAATGGGTCAACAGACCAAGGTGGAGCTGAGGAATCAGAGCCATGGTTAATCTTCATTTGGGACTGGTCTATAATAACTCCCGTTTTGTTGGATAATGTTGATTTTGGTATCTGCTAAGCCAATAAACTGCCATTAACTCGTATTTGTCTTTATTTTTTAGACCCGATGGCACTGAAAGAAGAGAAGCAAGAACTGAAAAAGATAGAACAGAATGATTTCATGACTGTGGAAAAATACATACAGCCTGAAACGTCAGCACAGAAAAAAGCTCAGAAGACCAAATATAACAGTTACTTCAACTGCCATCAATGTGGAAAGTGTTTCAATAAAATATATAACCTTAAAGACCACATGAAAGTTCACACTGGAGTGAAGCCATTCACATGTGATCAGTGTGGAAAGAGTTTCAGTAGTAAAGCAAGCCTCAAAACTCATGTGAGACTTCACACTGGAGAGAGGCTTTTTACCTGCAGTCTGTGTGGAAAGAGCTTCCCACATAAATCACACCTTGACTCCCATATGAGAATTCACACTGGAGAGAAGCCTTTTACCTGCAAAATGTGTGGGACGAGATTCACAAATAAATCACACCTTGATTCCCACGTGAGAATTCACACTGGAGAGATGCCTTTTACCTGCAAAATGTGTGGAAAAAGCTTCCCATATAAATCACACCTTGATTCCCACATGAGAATTCACACTGGAGAGAAGCCTTTTACCTGCATAATGTGTGGGAAGAGATTCACAAATAAATCACACCTTGATTCCCACATGAGAACTCACACCGCAGAGAAACCATTCACATGTGATCAGTGTGGAAAGAGTTTCAGACATAAGATAACCCTTTATTACCACGTGAAGAGAGAACACTGCGGAGAGAACGATGCTATATGTCATCAGTGTGGAAAGAGTTTCAGCTGTACAGCAAGCCTCAAAACTCATATGGGACTTCACACTGGAGAGAGGCTTTTTACCTGCAGTCTGTGTGGAAAGAGCTTCCCCTATAAATCACACCTCGACTCCCACATGAGAATTCACACTGGAGAGAAGCCTTTTACCTGCAAAATGTGTGGGAAAAGCTTCACAAATAAATCACACCTTGATTCCCACATGAGAACTCACAATGCAGAGAAACCATTCACATGTGATCAGTGTGGAAAGAGTTTCAGACATAAAGTAACCCTTAATTCACACATGAAAACTCATACCGGAGAGAGTCCTTACACCTGCACACTGTGTGGGAAGAGCGTCTCAAATAAATCAACGCTTAAAGCCCACATCAGAATTCACACAGGAGAGAAGCCCTTCACATGCACGCTGTGTGGAAAGAGCTTCTCACTAAAAGGAAATCTCAAGGGTCACATGAAAACTCACACAGGAGAGAAGCCTTTCAAGTGTCTTCAGTGTGAGAAGAGCTTCACATATAAAAGTGTCTTGGAACAACATTTGAAAATGCATTCTAGAAAGAAATTGTAGAGCTCTGCCAGTGGAAAGAGGCTTTGGAAAAGACTGAGTTAGAAAAATCACCCACCCGTTTTCTCTGATTGCAATCAAACCTTCCTCCAGTGTAATAAAAGACATATTTGGCAGATGAAAGATAAACTTATTTGTTTTCCGTGTGGGAAGCATGGCTCAGTAGTTTAAAATGACACCAAAAATACATACCTGTGTGAAATTAAAAGCTACATTCACACTGCAGCAGAATGTAGGCCAAATCAAATTTTTTTTTTAGGAATAAGTATGAACTACTGTGGCTGCACCCAGGTTTGGGTATCGTTTTAATTTGATCAATTCCGATTCTTTTCGATTCTCAGTTTAAATTCCAATGTGATTAAATAATGAGATCAAGTATTTATCCTGTCTCTTTTTCATAACTTTTAGTTGCAGCTGAATACCATGAAAAAAATACAACAACAGGCTACATAAAAACTGGAATCTTTAAGAGATGTTTGTGTGCAAAATAGAACTGCTTAATTCTGGATAAATAAAAGTTTTTATTTTCTTCCCAGTGGAAGTTGTGGTTCTCTCATGATTCTGAAGAAAAAAAACATTTGACAAATAAACGAAATCACATGTAATTTATGGATGAATGATTAAAAGACTCACTCAAGAACTTGTTTCATTACTGGATGAATCTGATTTCTCAAACGAATCTCTTGTATGATTCAAAGACAAATACATTTTAACAGTCCTTTTTTGCCACCAACAACATTATTACTGAGGCTGGCAAAATGAATACCGTCCAACTAACGGCTGTTATGGATAAAATTGCACACAACACATATTTTTTAGGAGTTCTGCCATGCGATTACCAACCCATAACACCGTTAAAGAATTTACCGGCTATGCTTATTTTTAATACTGATCCGTCCACAGAACCGGGTCAACAACTAGGTTTTTTCAACAGCTTTGGAGGAGACCCTAAAGATCCACGTTTTCCGAAGAACATCCGAGACTTTTTAAAAAACAATTCTATTCGTATGGAATACTTTAAAAAGCAGGTCCAAGATTTCACATCAGATACTTGTGGGCAGCATTGTATGTTTTTTCTATATCACATGTCAAAAGGATACGCTTATGAAAATATTGTTAAAAAGTATTATGATGATCTGATTAAAAATGATGACATGGTCGTTCGATTTGTAAAGAGACTGAAACCCCGTCTCTGTGATACATTTAATTGTATTCAGTGTGTGCAAATATGTAAATCTCTGTAATGTTCTATAATTCATGTTTAATAAATTAAGAGTTGTAATCACATGTGTTTTAATGTGTGCACTGTATAAACAAAAGACCATACGTGACCAGTCATATCTTTTAATTAACAACGTACGCTTTAATACAAATCGTTAAAAAAAGTCAAATTTACAAACAATAACATTAAAAAGTTAACCATGCATTAGCATCAAAAGTCTGTGAATTAAACATATTTCCGATGCGGGTGGTAAGTTGCGACGTACCCATGACCCTTTTACCTCTCCATTTTTCAACGGGGTTGTTTTACTTGGGGGTTGCTTATAATTGAAAACTGTATATTTAAAATGGCGAAAGCATCCAGAAATTCATTCCATCCATGAGGTCTGTATTCATCACGAATCGTATGAGGAGCTGTTATACTTTTAACCAAGTCCAGCAAGTGTAAACCGTTTATTACACGTCTTTTAAACACAAACTCTCCAGAATCTGTCCATGAACACAATTGCTTGACATTAGATATTTTATTCAAAATGAATTTGATGTTTTTTAAACTCCTTTGCAGTACGTTGGGTAAGATTTTGTTGACGATTTGATCTTCTACATAGGCGTTATTAGATGGTGGGACAGGTGCGTTAACAGTTGTACTAGCATCTGCGTTGGTATTAACGACATCCTGTTTCGGGAGCGTAAGAGTTAAAGTGCCGCTCTCCAAATCACCCTGTTTTACTATAGTTAAAAATCTCTGCAAGACGTTGGAATAAAGTTTAGCTTTCCCATGCGGATCTAATTCAGACCGCTGTAATTTATTTCTTATAGCCACATCCAAATCGTTCTCCACAACTTGTTGAATTGTCTCGCGCACATTCCCAGTTCTTAATTTATTAATCTGATTCTGAGGAACTATATAATGCTTTTCAGCATATTCCATTTCTAATGTTGTTTGGATGTTATTAAACTGGTGATAAACGGAATGGCCACGCTTAACAGAGGCACGAAAAAAACACCTTTTTGATTAATAATAAAAAATTCTTTCAACGTTGACCTTTTTTACTAGCAGTGTATTTGATTTCCTCTTTTCTCTTAATCTTCGGAACTGTGAGTTGTTTAGAGGTATGGTCCCGTGGAGCATGTTAAGAGCTATATCTCATAAGGTTAGAATCAACTGATCTGATGCCGATTGTAAAATAACGCTCCGTTGCTTCGGTGAAGCCTTATTTTTATTTTTATTTAAGAGGTAGGTTTTTACAAAGCCTATCGCTCATTTTTTTCACCAAAGTTTACCACGTTCTTTTCTGTCGCTACACCACCCGATGATCTGAAAACAGACCTGATCTGAGACGAAAACGCTCTGGCGTTTTAGCTTTAAAGTCAATCAAAAGGAATCCTAAAGGCTGATTGGTTGCATCCTGATAACATTCCGTGAAATATGTAGTGTTCCCGGGAAAAATCTGACGTCCTAAAACCATTATTTGCATTGAGTCTCTTGGACTCTTGTACAAAATAATATATTGTGTGTTCAGCGTAATAGTTCTACTGGTTTTACCTTGAAAAACAGATTCTGAGTTATCAATATAATGGAAAATGATTTATGGTGAACATATTTTGTGAACGCTCGTGAGAGTTCGTCGTTCGAATATGCTACTTCCATTAAATCATCACAAATTAAAATAGATTTCTTATTGGGTGGTAATACATTTTCATCCTTTAAAGATTTTGGGATACCTTCAATAAATGTAATGTCAAATAATGATGAGAGTTCATCATACAACACCAAGATGGAACTGAAGCCCACCAGGGCGGAGCAGACAAAGTCATCCAGGACGGAACTTCAGTTGGACTATTTTGACGATGTTTTTCATACTTTTCTGGGACTTGACAGTGTAATTTACTATGCAGTCAATGGGACAGTCACAAGCCTCCTGGTTTTCATCCAAAATATCTTTAATTGTGTTCCGAGGACAAACAAAGCTTTTACAGGTTTGGATCGACATGGGGGTAAGTGATTAATGACAAAATTGGGTGGAGTATCCCTTTAATATGTATTACTTAATATATATATATATTAGTGCTGTCAATCAATTTAATATATTTAATCGCATGATTGTCATTAGTTAACTCTCGATAAATCGCACATTTTTATTTGTTCTAAATGTACCTTAAATTAATCATTTTCAAGTTTTTAATACTTTAATCAACATGGGCATGGGTAAATATGGATGCGTTATGCAAATGTATGTACATTATTATTGAAACCATAGTCAACATAGAGCATGAAGACTAGACATGTTTCAAAGATCATATATGTTTTTCAAAGAACTTGTTCATATCTATTAGACGCATGAAAAAATTAATTACAGGTTCCCATTACTTCTCTTTCTTTGCACTGAGCAATTTACTGACACAAACCTGTTTACATTTTTGCAGGACAGGGCAGCTCTTCTTCTGAACATGCAAAATTAATATATTATTTATTATTAGATTTGTTTGCCTCTCTGTGCCCACATACTGTATTTTTATTCAGCTATATTCTCAATAAAATGGTTTGCATTTATATATTTTACAGTTTCTGTTGTCAAACAACGGAATGTTTATGAAATAAAGATTGAAGCGTGACCCATTAAGACTACATAAACAGCTCTCCCTTACAAGATGTTAATCTGAACAAAAAAACATCGTCTGATGAAATCAAATACACATAAGATAAAGACAATAGCTCTGCTGTGATTCAGCTATACTTGCATCATGTAAAATTAGAGAAGCAGCATAATATCTGTGTTTAATTGAGAGTAAACACTCCTCTACTCCTCAGCTGCCGTGCCCTGAACCAAGCAGAGAGAGAGAGAGACACCCAATAATGCATGCAGGGCAGAATTAGGCCGATTCCCATTGATTATTAATATGCATAAAAGATCCCTCAAATTCTGGATGCATCTTAAATCAAGTCCCACAGAATCGCTACATTTTAAAGCATTACAAACCCAAGAACTGAACCCCGAAAAGAGTCCACTCAGTCAGCTGGTTCTGAGACTTACTAACCGGACTAACTCTACCAACACTAACCAGTCTCAGACCAGCACTGCTTCTCACCTAAACATCAAATTAAACCAAATTATCAAACAATCTAAAAATACATATCTGGAACATTGGGATCAAGAAACTAAAACACAAAGCAAATTACAATTCTATCGAACTCTAAAATCTAATTATGAATTGGAAGATTATCTCCAGAGTGTCAGAGACACAAAGCAGAACGGATCCTGACCAAGTACAGGCTCTGTGAACACAGACTAGCCATCGAGACCGGCAGACACAGAAAGAGCTGCTTACCCAGAGAGCAAAGAGTGTGTGTTCACTGTGAGACAGGAGAGATCGAGACCGAGACACTTTCTCCTTCACTGTCATAAATACAGATCCATAAGACACCTCTACTTCAACAAACTCACCAACTTCATAAATAACTTTACAGCCATTAGTGAAACAGATCAGATAAAGATACTATTAGGAGAGGGACAGACAGCAGCACTTGCTGCGAGATACGTGTGGATGTGCCACAGCCTGAGAGACAGTAGGTGAGTGTTTTTGTGTGTGTGTGTGTGTGTGTATGCGTGACTCGGTGTCTGTGTGTGTGTGTGTGTGTGTGTGTGTGTGTGTGTGTGTGTGTCACAGTCTGAGAAACAGCAGGTGAATGTGTGGTGTGTTTGACCTGACCTGCATGTGTGTTACTCTATTATCCACCACAGTGATCCAGTATGTATACATGTAAGTTAAAGACTGAGGTATCAAACGTTCACACGTTCTAGTGTGTTACAGTTTAATACTTATAAGATGTTATAATATTCTATTAATGTAATGTTCATTTAATTATTATTATTTTATCTTTTTGTACATGCATACAAGCTTTGGCCATATTGTATAATTTACAGTCATGCCAATAAAGCAATTTTGAATTTAGAGAGAGAGAGAGAGAGAGAGATACACATACACATACATGTGGACCTGCATACCACTTATGTGCACCCCTGGATACTGGTATATATCAGAGTCAAAAATTAACTTTTCCATTAAGGGACAGTATTTTACTTATTTATAAATATGGAAATATAGGTCCACATACACACACACACACAAAATTATTGATACATTTTCCTTGTTATTGTAGTCATAATTAGTAATGTCAATTAATAGATTAATACATTAAACATTTCTGCATTCAATATTCTTATAGACTATACAGACAAAACAGCTGATAACCATTCAATTATTCTTGTCATTATTCCTGGCTTCCTGTTTGTAGACACGTCACTTCCTGTTTGTTGCTGATGCATGTTTTGAGTTTGAGCTCCGTTAAGTAACTAATTTATCGTCTATTTTCTATCTTAAAATCTAATTTGATATACCATATTTTTTTGTTTCTATAACGTGTGAATATATCCCCGATTGCATTCTGCAACGGAAACAATCAGAGCGCCTTGTTATCGCAAGTTTTATTTTGATTTCCCCGAGTCCCCTATTAGCTTATAGCCTGTTAGCATAGCCAGTGCGGGTGCCGCTAACGCTGCCCGTTAGCATCGCGGCTGCCATCAACACAGCTAATACACTATTCACACACACACACACACACACATTTACCATTGTTTCACTGTTACTTGCTTTAATGGCGGATCTGTGTCTACCTTTGAGTACAGGTGAGGACACTTTCGAGCTGCATTCAGTGCAGCTGGAGCTGGAGGCTGTGGAAAAACAGATCGGCGAGCTGCTTGGGAAGCAGGCCCAGCTGAGGAAACGGAAAGCAATGCTAGAAACATCCCGGGCTGATTCTCACAAGTCCGGGGTAAGTATGCAGTGTGCTGCTAACACCACCTCTACTCCGTGTGCTTCTCTGTACAGGCCCTGTGCACCCGGGATGCAATCTTCCCAGATGTCCTTCACTCCGGCGCCGGGAAACCCCGGACCCTGGGTGCAGCAGCGGAAGACGCGATCCAGGCCCCGGTCGACGACTTCTCCCCCGCCAGTCTTCGAGATCTCCACCCGTAACCGCTTCGCTCCTCTCTGCGAGACAGAACGTGATGCTGTGATCATCGGAGACTCAATTGTCCGGAACGTCCGTGCTACGTTTGCTGAAGGTAAAGTGCACACTCACTGTTTCCCTGGTGCTCATGTTCTTGATGTTTCTGTGCAGATACCTGTGATCCTGAAGGATGACGAGAGCGTTACAGCTGTTGTGATTCACGTGGGGGTTAACGACACCAAGCTGCGGCAGACGGAGACACTGAAGAGGGACAGCAGCCTTATCGAGACGGTACGCAGAAATGATAGAGAAGCGTGTGCGATCATTACAAAAGTCGCAAGAAGTGAAAGAATGGATCAGAGTGGTAAATTCAGCCGGTTTCTCATGGAAAAGCCAGACAGTTGTGGTTGAGAAGAGTAGCCTTCCTGCAGGGTTGGTGGGTCCGACTCTGAAAATCACTATGGAGATCAATGGACAGTCCTGTGAAGCCTTACTATATAGTGGGTCACTATCATATTTTAGTCATGGTACTCTAAAAATCTGTCTTCAGTGCCCATTCAGCCTCTTTCCAGCCTGTCTATTTGGGGCCTTAGTACAGCCAGTTACCACTACAAGGGTTATGTCTTGGTAGATGTTTCTTTTCCGGCTTCTGTCATGGGTTTGGAAGAGACTGTTTGCATCTTTGCGCTGGTTTGTCCTGAACCTGAGGGCCCTGAGCAAGTGCCTGTGATCATTGGAACAAATGCAAGTTTTTTCCAACGTTTGATTGGACTTTACACAGCTGGCCCTGAAACAGATGTAGCACATGCCTTAAGAATTCAACTTCACAATGCAGAGCTAATATCACCTACACAAATTGGGCAGGAAAAACTCTTGACCTACCTGCTGGAGAAGTTAAGTGGGCCGGGCCAGATCCTTGTGTCGTAACATCAGAAGGTGAAACGTGTGCTGTTTGTACAGTTGAGTCCCAACAACCATTGGAGAAGGAAATTTTCATGGTAGAATCCCCCTCATTTGATATGCTGCCTGCTGGACTGTTCGTTCTACCTGTTGTACAGCCCTCTTCTGCTATGGAGAGGAATAAGGTGAAGGTGCTGATTAGGAATGAGACGTGCAAAGATATAACCATCCCAGTTGGAACAGTCATAGCTCATATGTTTCATACTGATATGGTGGCTGCGGCATTTGATTTCCCAACAAAACCCAAGAAGATTGATCCAAAGCTGTTTGATTTCAGTAAGTCATAAATTCCAAAACAGTGGGAAAATCAACTCCCTCAGAAACTGTCTGAGAGAGGCAACTTTTCTGTTGAGGAGTGGGATGTGGTTTTGGCGAAGGACTTTATTTAGGAAATTGAGTGCCTCAGAGCAAAGTTATCCTACTCACCTCACCAGCTGGAGTTCTTGACACTGAAGTGGGCTGTAGTAGATACAATTAATGACTATCTTTATGGTTTTAAATTTATAGTAAGAACTGACAATAATCCACTCACATATGTCCTTACTACAGCTAAGCTCAACGCAACAGGACATTGTTGGCTGGCAGTACTGGTCACATATGACTTCAGTCTCCAATATAAGCCAGTACGTCATAACATCGATGCAGATGTGTTGTCACGTTACCCTTTGGATGGTGTGCCATCTGAGGAATGCATGGAAATACAGTCAGGAGTAAAATCAATCTGTCAGATGGTGACAAGAACGAAGAGTCCTCTGCCAGACTGGTCAATCAGTTGGGAGCCGGTTCAAGTTTAGTTCCACCCATTTATACATATATTACACAGCTTGAGTTAGGGAATCTCAAACAGATGACGCATACTGACCTCAAGTTGGCACAAGACAAAGATCCAGACATTGGACCAGTGAAGTTCGCTTTGGAGCAGTGAAAGGTACTTAAAGCTGGTACAAGTTCTAGTCCGCAAATGGCTCTTTTGCTGAGGCAAGCTTCTAAACTGGTAATCCAGAATGAGCTACTGTACAGAGTATCTAAAGGTTCCTGTGGTAAAGAGAAAAACAGCTTGTTTAACCTGGACAGTTCCATCAGCAAATAATGTACTTCTTACATGATGATGCAGGACATCTAGAAATCGAGCGGACCACAGATATTGTGAAGGACAGGTTTTACTGGCATCAAGTGACTTCTGAGGTTGAAAAGTATGTCAAAAGCTGTGGAAGATGCATGGCCAGAAAGACATTACCTCAGAAACGTGCCCCCTGAGTAACATCACTAGTAGTGGGATGATGGACTTCAAATGTATTGATTTATTGTCAGTAGAGCCAGATTCTAAAGGGGTTGCTAATGTCCTGGATGTCACTGATCGCTTTACCTGCTATGCCCAAGCTTACCCTGCTAAGGATCAAAAAGCAGTGACAGTTGCAAAGATTCTCTGGGAGAAGTTCTTTGTGTATTACGGATTGCAAGCCCGTAGACATTCAGACCAAGGCAGAGACTTTGAAAGTAAGCTAATAAAATAACTCTTGGGAATGCTAGGGATAAAAAAATCAAGGACAACACCTTACCACCCTCAGGAAGACCCATAACCTGAAAGATTTAATAGGATGCTGCTTTCCATGTTGGGTACTTTGGATGCTGCAGAAAAACACAAATGGAGCCAGCACATCAGCAAGTTAGTACATGCATACATTTGTACTAAAAATGAGGCCACCGGTTACTCAACCTATTTTCTCTTATTTGGAAGGGAAGCCCGCTTGCCAATTGATGTGTGCTTTGTTACTTCTTCAGATGGAGGAGGAGGACAGACATACCAGAGGTATGTTGAAAACCTGAAGATAGATCTTTAGAAAGCCTACCAACTAGATTATGAGACCGCACTAAAAAAATCATCAGAGGAACAAACGTCTCTATGATAAAAAGGTGAAATACCAGAACATAGAACCTGGAGACCATGTGTTAATTCGAAATCTGAGTTTCACAGGAAAGCAAAAACTGTAGGATAGGTGGAACTCGACCCCGTACATTGTTCTTGAAAAGCTTGACAGTTTACCAGTCTACAAACTCAAACCTGAGAAAGGCACAGGAGGAGTCCGGACAACGCACAGGGATCATCTCTTATATATTTGAGATTCAGTACGAATGCCAAAGTTTGGTGAGAGACAATAAGTTCCTCAAAGGCCAGTAACCAGATCTAGGGCTGAAAAAAAAGGAAAAACCTTGGAACCCCCTGAAATGGTTGATATTTCCTCAGAAAGTGAAGATGAAAACTATGGGTACTATTCTCATGACTGGTCTAGACAATGGACACCGTTAATTCCTGATCTCCCACGAGTAGGGATGCAGCGATTAACTGGTTTTACTATTAGCCGTGCTTTAATTCGTTGGGGTTAATTAATCGTAAAGGCTTTTAAACCGTGTTTGTGTTAAACAGAACGGAAATCAGCGGTTTCCTCCAAAGAAGCGCCTGAAGTCGGCAGTTTGGGATTGTTTTGGGTACACAAAGAATGACCAGGGCATTATTGAAGATGACAGATCACCTATTTGCAAAACGTGCCTTAAAAAATTTGCTGCTAAAGGATCGAATACATCAAATTTGATGCAAAACCTGCAGGATCACCACCCAGCTTTGCGCTCAAATAAAGGTAATACATAACTATGTTAAATTCCGTGGCAAATTACAATAATTCAATATGTTGGTGAGAATTAAATATAAATGTGTCACTGTGGCGAGTGGGGCGGGGCCGAGAGCCGTGGGAGCGGAGCAGCGAGGCCGGTGGAGTGGTAATGAGCGACACCTGCACCGCTCACGGTCTCGAGTCCCACGGAGGAGCTTCGGAAGGGTTAAATGAGGAGTGACAACAGTGGAAGACGAGAGAGGACCAGGCCTGGGTTTTAGTTTGTGTTTTGTTTGCGGCAGTCGTCCGTGAGGGGCTGCCGCTTTTCTGTTATGTTTGTTTATTTGATTATTAAATGTGTTTGAATGTTCGCCGGTTCCCGCCTCCTTCTTCCCGTACATATCAACTTCATTACATTGGTACCGAAGCCCAGGAGGAAGGAGGGACACGCTGTCAGAGAGCCCTCGCTGCTGAGGGGGATCGCGGTGCTGAGGAGATCGGGCAGCAGGAAGAAAGGAAGATCGCCAGTGGCTGCCCGAAGCGGTGGTGCTGGAGCAAAAGAAGAACAGGTGGGACGGAAGACTCGCTGCCGTGCTCCTGGGTCGAGGAGGGGTGGCTGCCGTCCGAGAGGGAGCGGAGGAGTCGCCCGTTCGCCTGGAGGCCAAGCCTGCTGCCATCCGCCATGTTTGGGGAGGAGCAGGGAGCAGGGGACTCGCTGCCGGCTGCCCTCGACCGGAGGCCACCGCCGTCCGCCAGGAGGCGGATGAGCATCGGGCCGTCCACCAAGAGGTCCAGTACCATCGCATGGCACGAGTGAACCGCTCAGCTGGTTGAGGACCGGCGGCAGTGTGTCCGGGAACCGGACCGAGATTTTTCCTCTCTCCCTCTCGTCTCTGTCACTCCTCATCCTTCCGTCTCCTTTCTCTCGCCTCGTCTGTCCTTACCCCCAGGTACGCAGCGCCGCCTGACGGGCTCCCCGGGAGAGGGAGGGAGTAGGCGCAGTCTCGTGGGTACCCCCGGCCTGCAGGCGATGGGGGTATGTGGCAGTGGGGCGGGGCCGAGCCGTGGGAGCGGAGGCGAGGCGGTGGAGTAATTGGTAATGAGCGACACCTGCACGCTCACCGGTCTCGAGTCCCACGGAGGAGCTTGGAAGGGTTAAATGAGGAGTGACAACAGTGGAAGATGAGAGAGGACCAGGCCTGGACTTTTAGTTTGTGTTTTGTGTGCGGCAGTCGTCCGCGAGGGGCTGCCGCTTTTCTGTTATGTTTGTTTATTTTGTTATTAAAATGTTTAAATGTTCGCCGGTTCCCGCCTCCTTCTTCCCGTACATATCAACTTCATTACAGTCACAAATTAATAGCGGTGAGAGTTGTGGGCTTTCAGTGCAATGTTAACAACGTGTCACGTGTAAAGACACGCGTAAAATTTGATGAATTATTAAAATGATTATGTATGGATGAAAGCTGATGACAATAACAGTTAAGTTAAGTTAATATTAGTCTTTTAAATTCATAATAATATTATACATTATAGAAATGATTGTTAATATAATTAAATACTGAAAATCAACTTAAATCATAACTACAAGTCCAGTCAAAATTCATCTTGGTATGGATTATTTATTTGAAATTTGTCTTATTCACTTTTAGCTCAAGACTAGTGGTGTAGCTGCAATTCAACAACCAACTGTTTCAGAATCCTTACCAAAGTGTGTAACTTATGCTCCTCTTCAAAACAAGCCCAGGATTTGAATAAAGCAGTGGCCTATTTCATCTCCAAAGATATGATGCCATTTCAGATGGTAGAAAACCTGGATTTCTTAATCTGATGAAAAAGGCAGTACCACAATACAAAGTTCCAACAAGAAGCTACTTCTCCACAAACAAAATCCAAGTCATGTACAAGGAAGTATGAGCAAGTGTGGGGGAACAGCTGGCAGAGGGTGTGTGGTTTGGCGTAACCACAGACCTGTGGACCAGCCCATGGTGTTGGTGGAGAACCCTTTATGAGCTTTACAGTGCACTACCTCTCCACTGATTGGAAGCTTAAGACTCACTGTCTTGAGACTCTTTATTTTCCAGAAGACCACACAGCAGAGCATGTCACTGAAATGATAGAAAACATGCTCCTGGACTGGAAGATAAAGAGAGATACTCTGCCGGGAATTACAACAGACAAGTTGGTATATGACGGTGCCAGTAACATGAAGAAAGGATTTGCATCATTCCCCTGTGTTTGGTTTCCTTGTTTTGGTCATAATTTAAATTTGGCCATTTCCAAAGTCCTCAAGATGCCACTGGTTGAATCCGCTACCAGAGCATGCAGACATTTGGTTCAAGGCTTTTCTCGAAGCTGGAAACGGAAACGTGAACTTCAAAAGAAGCAGACAGAATTGAACATCCCTGAGCATTCACTGATACATGATGTGGTCATCAGATGGGGATCCACATTTGAATTGATTTCCAGGTTCTTGGAGCAGCAGCAGGCCATCTGTGGGGTTCTAGCAGGAGACAGAAGCACCTGGCATCTTATGCCTAAAGACACTGACATCACGGTCCTGGAGAAACTCAACCTACTTCTTTGTCCTCTCCATGATTTCACTGATGTCCTCGCCTCAGAGAAACAAGTCGCACTTTCCTCCCTGAAGCCTGCCTTGGAGCACATTAACAATGTGATTCTTCAAGATCAAGATGAAGACTGTGCTCTCACTAAACAAATGAAATCTGTAATAAGAGAAGACCTGTTAATGCAGCTGAGATATACAGAGGAAATGAAGAATGTTCTGAACATATCCAGTTTTGTGGATCCCAGGTTCAAAGGAAGCTTTGCTGATAATTTTGATGACACAATCATACAAATTACAAAATATACAAATTAAGCTCAGATGAGCTTTATTTGTCACATACACAATTATACAGAGTATAATAGTGCTGGGCGGTATACCGGTTCATACCGAATACCGGTGTTTATTTTTCTTACGATATGAATTTTTAAAATACCGCAATACCGGTGTCATTTAAATAACGTTTGAAACGCGACACTGTTAGAGAGGGGTCTCTTTTCACTATTGCATTTTGGCGAGGATACAGCTGTATGTGTTACTAAGCGTGAAAGTTCCAAAACTGAAGCACTAGTAGAATGTGATGAGAGAGAAGAAGTCATGCACAATATCCACATTGACCGCCACAAATATCCACCGTCCGCTGCAGCAGCTCCCGTGTCTCTCACAACCTAAAGTTCTCCGTCGATATGACGGATTCCCGTCAATTGCAGGGTTCCTGCCTTCTTAAATTCACTTTTCATAATTTTAAGACCATAAATACGCTTTCATTTCTCAAATAGTGTTATAAATGTCTTGATTTCAGCTTGAATAGGTCTTAAATGAAGGAAAGACGAGGTGTATTCAGACTGTTGAGGGGTGTGATCAAAGCCTGGAGTGGATTAAAGCACGTTCCTCTCTCCACTCTAAGTGTTCTGTAATCACTCCACTCTGGATCCACTCCGGGTTTTACATTCCCACTCACGGAGAAACTGCTCTGTGTTCACTTCATTTAAACGTTATCAGGGATTACTGAGAGAAAAGAAACATGTAGGAATCCTGTAGCACACTGTTGTTGTTCTGCGGAACACCAAAAATCATCCCCACCTCGGCAAACAACATAGTAACGCCACTCGCATCATTTACAGTTGGGTTCTTAGCAGAGAACACCGAGCAGAACTTGAATTTCGTCGCGGGATTGCGGCTATTAATAATAATTATACTCATTCCCACAGGTTCCGACAGAATGCATCACATTTTCACGTGCTTTTGATTCTTGAGAACTCACTCATGCGCTCTTAATTTCTGTGCGCCCACAGATCGCGATCAGGAGACAGCTTTTAATAATTATAAGGGGAGTTTGCAAATGTGATATTGATTTAATACAAAAGATCAATAAACAAGTACTGCATTATTTTGTTCTATTTAATCAACGAAAATAGTTCAAAATAAAGTAACAGCTGAGCCGTTGTGCATCACTAAAAGCAAATTTATATGTAAAACATTAATGTCCACATGAATCTATGAATGTAATTGCACTCATGCCACCTCTGAGCCTCATTAAACTTTTGTGTTCTTCTGTGCCAAATTATACAAATAATTTTTTTATTAATACTAATTTCATGATTGATAACTTATTTGTCGTATTGTACTTATTATATTGTTTTAAATATAAATGTTAAAAAGCTTATAAACATACATTTTTGAATTTGAATTAGATGAAAATTATGCCATTGCAAAGGTAAAAATAAAATACCCCTTTAAGTCACTTTAAGGAGTCAAACGTAACCTCGTATTCGGAAGGCAAATTTTTTTTATCAGAATTTTTTTTTACTGATCAGAAGGTACTCATAAATGTTTTAATTTGGAGGACAAGCGCTCCTAATTACAAGAAGAAAAGCACCGCTCTTAAACTGTGATTGTGACTGTAGCTGTATGGCTGTGGAATGGGGTTTGGCCAAGGAAATATTTTCAGTCAAAATATTTTGTTTTGCTTTAACCCCTGTATTTAGTGTGGACTTTTTCTACAATATTCACTTATCATGACACTAAAATATGGCATTCTAAGTCAATCTACTGCAGTTTTTCCTCAGTCAGTAGAAAATGTGGTTAACACCCGGTCATGCATGAAAAAAATAAATACCGTCATATACCGTGAAACCGGTATAATTTAGAAAAATACCGTGATATAAATTTTTGGTCATACCGCCCAGCTCTAGAGTATAATGAGGAATGAAATGTGTTCTCTGCATTTAACCCATCCAAGTGTACACACTTGGAGCAGTGGGCAGCCGACTGTGCAGTGCCCAGGGAGCAGTCGTGGACTTCCTGTCGGAGCCGGGATTCGAACCCACAACCTTGGGTTACAAGTCCAACGCTCTATCCATTAGGCCAACGACTGCCCGATCAAGGCATGCAGTGATGAAGCAATGGCACTTACATCACATCCAGACACAGAATATCCTCTAACATCAACCACACAGAGCAGTGAAGTATTCAGACCCTTTGCTGTGACACTCATATATTTAACTCAGGTGCTGTCCATTTCCACTGGTTCCAGGGGTCTTTCCCCTATGGATGTCTAGGTGACGAGGTCCTCACTGGAGATCTGTCTCTGGGCCTCATCTATGTGTCCTAGACTCCGCTGACGGTCAGGGCTGTAGAGGTTGTCTCCAGGTGCTGATCCTCCATTTATGGCAGACTTTGGTTAAGTCAGTATAATCGCTGATGGTTGGCTTCCTCTGAGGTCCTCCGAGGGGTTGTCATCGTCTCTTCTCAGGTGTTCGGTCATCTCAGATTGTTTAAGGGTTGGATCCAGACTGAAGCTTGTGTAATTCCTAGCTACCACGGGATGTTAATCCCGTGGCAGAAACATAGAAACAGTAAGACAATTAGCGTAGCAGTTGTTCCATCCAGGAATAACCCTGGATGAAATTATCAGTATAACCCAAGCTAAAGCATAATAATGTGCATTTGTTCAGATAGACTGGCAGTACAAGATTGTGAGATGCATTATATAAATGCTTGGCTAAAGAAATGTGTCTTTAATCTAGATTTAAACAGAGAGAGTGTGACTGAACCCCGAACGTTATCAGGAAGGCTATTCCAGAGTTTAGGAGCCAGATATGAAAAAGTTCTACCTCCTTTAGTGGACTTTGCTATCCTAGGTATACCAAGAGTCCAGAGTTTTGCGACCTTAGGGAGCGGGTTGGATTGTAGCGTGATAGAAGATTAGTTAGGTACGCAGGAGCTAAATCATTTAGGGCCTTATAGGCAAGTAATAATATTTTGTAACTGATACGAAACTTAATAGGTAGCCAGTGCAGAGACTGTAAAATTGGAGTAATATGGTCATATTTTCTTGACCTGGTAAGGACTCTAGCCGCAGCATTTTGTACTAGCTGTAGCTTGTTTATTGAAGATGCAGGACAACCACCTAGCAGTGCATTACAATAGTCCAGTCTAGAGGTCATGAATGCATGAACTAACTTTTCTGCATCAGAAACACTTAACATGTTCCGTAGCTGGAAATGTTTCTAAGATGGAAGAATGCTGTTTTGTAACATTGGAAATATGTTTTTCAAAAGATAGGTTGCTGTCTAATATAACACCCAGATTTCTTACAGTAGAGGAAGTAACAGTACATCCGTCTAGTTGCAAATTGTAATCCAAGAGATTCTGTGTACTGTTTTAGGTCCAATAAGTAATATCTCGGTCTTATCTGAATTTAATAGGAGAAAATTACTGGTCATCCAATCTTTTATATTTTTAACACACTCTGTTAGCTTAGATAGTTTAGAAGTTTCATCTGGTTTTGTTGAGATATATAGTTGAGTGTCATCAGCATAACAATGGAAACTAATCCCGTATTTTCTAATAATATTACCAAGGGGCAACATATATAATGAAAATAATAGAGGACCTAGGACAGATCCTTGTGGTACATACTTTACTGATGATAATTGAGATGACTCCCCGTTTAAATAAACAAAGTGGTAGCGATCGGACAGGTAGGATCTAAACCATCTTAGAGCCTGCCCTTGAATACCTGTATAGTTTTGTAATCGATCTATCAGTATGTCATGATCTATAGTGTCGAACGCAGCACTAAGATCAAGTAAAACTAGCAACAAAATGCAGCCTTTGTCTGACGCAAGAAGCAAGTCATTTGTAATTTTAACAAGTGCAGTTTCTGTGCTATGGCGGGCCTGAAACCTGACTGAAATTCTTCATAGATATCATTTTTAGCAAAAGGAGCACAGTTGAGCAGACACTTTTTCTAATATTTTCGACATAAACGGAAGATTTGAGATGGGCCTGTAATTTGCCAGTTCACAAGGATCTAATTTTGGTTTCTTAATAAGAGGCTTAATAACTGCCAGCTTAAATGGTTTTGGGACGTGACCTAAAGATAACGAGGAGTTAATAATATTGAGAAGCGGTTCTTCTGCTACAGGTAACAACTCTTTCAATAGTTTAGTGGGTACAGGATCTAATAAACATGTTGTTGGTTTAGATGCAGTGATAAGTTTATTTAGCTCATCCTGTCCTATAGTTGTAAAGCAATTAAGTTTTTCTTTGGGTGCGATGAATGAAGCTGAAGTACTAGACGCTGTAGAATCTACATTTGTTATTGTATTTCTGATATTATCTATTTTATCAGTAAAGAAATTCATAAAGTCATTACTATTAAACTGTGAGGGAATATTTAGATCGGGTGACATCTGTTTATTTGTTAATCTAGCCACTGTGCTAAATAAAAACCTTGGATTGTTTTGGTGATTATCTATGAGTTTGCGGATATACTCGGTTCTTGCGGTTTTAGAGCCTGTCTATAGCTGGACATACTGTTTTTCCACGCAATTCTAAAGACTTCCAAGTTAGTTTTTCTCCATTTGCGCTCAAGAATACAAGTTTCTTTCTTGAGAGAATGGGTATAGCTGTTGTACCATGGCGCAGCACGTTTTTCTCTGACCTTTTTAATTTGATGGGGCAACATTTTCTAACGTATTAGAAGATAGTTACCATGTTGCTAGTAATTGTGTCTAGTTCATCTGTATGGGTACACAGAGCAGTTGAGATAAATCAGGCAGGTTATTGGTGAACCTGTCTTTAGTGGCTGGAATAATAATTCTGCCTGGACGATAACGCGGAGCCATATAGTTAATATCAGTAATATGCAGCATGCATGATACAAGGAAATAGTCAGTAACATCATCACTTTGAGGTATGATATCTATATCAGTTAGATCAATCCATGCGATATTATTAAATCTAGCGTATGATTAAAACGATGTGTCAGCCCGGTGACATTTTGCTTGACACCAAAAGAGTTTATTAGGTCAGTAAACGCAAGTCCTAACGCATCATTTGTATTATCAACGTGAATGTTAAAATCTCCAACAATTAGTGCTTTATCAACATTAACCAATAGGTCTGAGAGGAAATC
Source organism: Gymnocypris eckloni scoliostomus (assembly GCA_027564155.1). NCBI lineage: Eukaryota > Metazoa > Chordata > Actinopteri > Cypriniformes > Cyprinidae > Gymnocypris > Gymnocypris eckloni. Next base: position 35,690,961 of record CM050418.1, read on the forward strand.
TGCAAATTATTTTAGAAAATATGTATATGGCCCTGGCGGTCTAAACAATGTAGCCAGAGCAAGAGATAGGACAGATTTTTTTTGCTTATCTGACAGATTAACATTAAGCATAAGTATTTCGAATGAGTTAAACCTGTATCCTGTTTTCTGAGTAACATTGAGAATATCACTATATATTGTTGCAACACCGCCGCCGCAGCCAGTCTCACGAGGCTCATGCTTATAACAGTAGCTTGGTGGAGTAGATTCATTTAGACCAAAATAATCATTTGTTTCAAGCCAGGTTTCAGTCAGACAGAGTACATCAAAACTATTATCTGTGATCATTTCATTTACAATAACTGCTTTGGGTGTGAGTGACCAGATGTTTAGGAGCCCAAGCTTTAAAAATAGTTTTTGTTCATTTATTTTGCATTTTTCTGGTTTAATCACGATCAGATTTTTTCTAGATCCTGCATTAAATTTATATTTTGACCTCACTATTCGGGGAACAGACACAGTCTGTATAGATTGGACACTGCACATACCTCTATCATTTAAGTGGGTAGAACAAAAGTCATCATAGCAGTTATTGGAGAATTGGCTTACTAGTCAGATGGAGCGTAGCGTCCTGGTGATGTTGTCCGACAGGAGTTCCGCACCGACTCTGCTGGGGTGCAGGCCATCAGCACGAAATAGCCTAGGACGCTCCCAGAAAAGATTCCAATTATTAACAAAGAGAATTTTCTGCTCTGTACACCATGAAAACAACCATTCATTTAAAGCAAACAGTCTACTGAACTTTTCGTGTCCTCGTCGATACGTGGGAAGAGGTCCTGACACGATGATCGTCGCCGCGGGCGATGTGCTGCGTACCGTCTCGATCAGGCTCCTGAAGTCCCTCTTCAGTGTCTCCGTCTGCCGCAGCTTGGTGTCGTTAGCCCCCGCGTGAATCACAACAGCTGCAACGCTCTCGTCATCCTTCAGGATCACGGGTATCTGCACAGAAACATCAAGAACACGAGCACCAGGGAGACAATGAGTGTGCACTTTACCTTCAGCTAACGTAGCACGGATATGCCGGACGATTGAGTCTTCGATGACCACAGCGTCACGATCAGTCTCGCAGAGAGGGGCGAAGCGGTTCTGGGATGAGATGTCGAAGACAAGAGGGGGAGAAGTCGTCGCCCGGGGCCTGGATCGCGTCTTCCGCTGCTGCACCCAGGGTCCGTGGTTTCCCGGCGCCGGAGTGAAGGCCATCTGTGACGATCACGTCCTGGGTGCACGGGGCCTGTGCAGAGAAACACACGGAGTAGAGGTGGTGGGAGTGTTAGCAGTGCGCTGCATACTTACCCCGGAATTGTTAGCGTCAGCCCGGGATGTTTCCAGCATTGCTTTCCATTTCTTCAACTGGGCCTGTTTCCCAAGCAGCTCGTGGAACTTGCGATAACAAGGCGCTCTGATTGTTTTCGTTGCAGAATGCGATCGGAGATATATTCACATTAATCTTATTAAGATGTAGTTGTAGTTCATGCATCTTTTCTGCAAAGATATTTAGTGATTTGTTTAATGTTTATTTAACTTCATGTGTTGTGCACTTAGAATATAATTTTCTTTAAACTAGAGGGTTAATAAAGGAAAAAGTTGCTTGAATCATGCTGTAGTTACATTTTCAAGTTGACTAGTTCAAATCATACAAAATCGAGAATTGGTCAAATGTTCTGATAAAATCCAGATTTTATTCCTTTGCCAAATCGCCCAGCAATAGAAACAAATAAAAAAAAACTTCCAATATTTAATTTCTTTATTTTTTCAATCTTTAATTGTCTGTTCTCTAACTGACCTAAATGAACACCTGTAACACTGTCTATATCCCCCATCCCCGGGGGATGTATATAGCACCTATATTATATGGCCTAAGGCAAACAGCAAACAAATGCATGCATGGCCAGACACAGACCTGAAGGTGTTCATATGCTACACAGACTTGGTTGGGAGGGTTATATTGTACTATGTTTTCTTTAGGACAGAGGTCTCGAAACTTGGTCCTGGAGGACTGGTGTCCTGCAGAGTTTAGCTCCAAACCTAATCAAACACACCTGAAACAGCTAATCTAAGCATACTAGAAACTTTCAGGCAGGTGTTTTGAAGCAAGTTGGAGCTAAACTCAGCAGGACACCGGCCTTCTAGGACTGAGTTTGGACACCCTGCTTTAGAACAAGTAACAAGTTCAAGAATGGCACACTTAGGGTGAATCCCAATTCTCCGTCTTACCCCTTACCCCTTCCCCTTAGCTTTGCGCGTTCACGTGAGAGTAAGGGCTGTCCCAATTCTTGTTTTGATCGAGGGGTAGGCTAAGGGGAAGGGGTAGATACCCCTTAAAACCAAGAATTTTCGTGAGCTTACTTGAAACCAAGGGGTACCCAGAACACACTGCGGCCAGATCATCACGAGTATTTCGATTCCGATTCTGCTTTTCGATTCCCAGTTTTGATTCCAATGTGATTAGATAATGATATCAAGCATTTATCCCGTGTCTCTTTTTAGCAAACCATTGCACGATAGCCTATATTTTAGTATGCATTTGAGAGACGTTCTGAAATGTAATGCATTCATACATGCATGCACAGTTTGCAGCTTTAATCACCTTTTTTGGTAATTTCATGACTTAACTGACGACAGACTCGTATGCAGTTTTTTGTGCGCTTATTTATGATGACGCGAACAGAGCGTGCGCCATGAGCACAGTGACGGCGGACAGGACAGGAAAGATTGTTTTACTGACATATAGCCTGACAGCATCTCGTTGGTCTACCGAAGTTCATTTGGCTGGTGTACCTTTTCCGCGCTCATTTGACTCGCGCCTGGTGCTCAGGCAAAGCTGCAGTGCGCATCTGAAAAATCTCGTTGGATGTGGATGCAAAAAAATACACCAGTTCCACGTCTTAATAAAAGCATTTATTGTCAAGAAAAAGGGGACAAAAACTGCAGTTTTAAGCAGGGTGGCCAAGCTTAGATCAGTGGTGGCACTGCTGCATGGATGAGCCAAGTGATCACAACATTGTGATCGCACACCTCAAAGGTGTGAAAGACACAAATCATTTTAATTTCGGAATAGAATCACGTTATTGTTTGAGTCATGTTCGCGATCATTAACGATCTATTAAATTAATATCATGTTGGTGGTGACACCTCTCTTGCAACATGTTTAGCTATCACAGATATTATACTTCTTCACAGATATTAGGCTTCTGATCACAAATGCAGGCAAACTTTGGAGGCAGATCACTAGGTCACACGGTCCTCACAGATGGGAACGAAATTTTAATTTGAAATTTTAAGTATCCGATTCTGACTATCCGATTCTGGAATCGGCGATTCCCAACCTAATCACGGTCCCATAAATGTAAGTATTTTAATTATTTAAAATTACGATAGTCTTGTTTTGTGCTCTACACAGTTCTGTACATATATATTTGCAACCATGTTCTTAATTGAAATGTTTTTAAAAATCGCTATTTTTCCATGCTAACATTTCATTGTTTGCACAACAGTCCCGCATTTCTCTGACTAGAGAAAAACATCACTAAAACCCACGCAATACACACACTTGCTTGTGATCAACACTTGGCGATGCGTAACCGTAACCAAGTGGTGTCTCAATTCATAGGGGTATGTTTTCACCCTTAGCGCTTACCACTCTGTTTCGAGGACAAGGGCAAGGGTAAGACAAAGGGGTAGGGAAGACAGAGAAATGGGATTCACCCTTACACTTATGTTGCTTGTTATTTGTAATATTTTCCATTGGCAGCCAGAATCTGATTGTTACACTATAATAAAAATGCTGAAAATGTGATTCAAGGTTCAAGGTTCAAGGTTCAATTGCAAGGTTCAAGGTTTTATTTGTCACATAATAGTTATACAGGGTAAATGAATGAATCTCAGGTCCGCTCAGTGGACAGTGCAAAATAATAAGAATACAAATTATATAAAGTAACATAACACAAGGGCATACATATGGTGAAAAGGAATAAAAATGAAATAAAAAACAAAATAAGATGTGCAAAACAATAAGATGTGCAAAAGACAATAAGATGTGCAAAAAGATGTGCAAAAACAACAAGATGTGCAAAAACAATAAGATGTACAAAAAGAAAAACAGTGTACTGGGACTTAATAAATAGTAATGTGAATAAGAGGATGTGCAGAGGGTTGTTCATGTACATAGAGCAGCAATGATGAGAATGTGATGATATTTACAGTTAACAATGGGTCTTGTGAGTGTTTATGAAACAGAGTTTGTGTTTAGGAGCCTGAGGCCTGAGGGAAGAGCTTTGCCTCAGTCACCAGTCTTTGCCATCATGCTCCTGAAGCGCCTGCCAGATGGCAGTAGAATGGTTTGTAGAGCTCTTAGCAGCTCTGCTTCTGCAGCGTTTGAGTAGATGTGCTGCAGAGAGGAGGCAGACCTGAGATGCGCTCAGCCGCACTCTCTGTAGGGCTTTGCAGTCCTGGTTTGTGGCATTATTATACCACACTGAGATGCACTGAGTCATAACACTTTCTATGGCCCCTGAATAGAAAGTTTTCAGGATAGCTGGTGAGACCCTGAATTTCCTCAGCTGTGAGATGGTACAGTCTTTGCCTGGCTTTCTTAACCTGTGTTTGAATGTGTGTCCAGTCAAGTCAGGTCCTCTGAGATGTTTACCGAGGTTGACTCACCCTCTCCACAGGGGTCCCGCTGATCATAAGAGGAGTGGTAGGGCTGCTGCTGTCTCTTCCTGAAGTCCACGATCAGCTCCTTAGTTTTGCTCACGTTCTGAGAGAGAGACAGTTGTCCTGGCACCATGATGTAAGTCTCTCCACCTCATCAAGTATCATTGCACCTCGTCATGGTTGATGAGGCCCAGAACCACAGTATCATCCGCAAATTTGACAATAGAGGTGGAGCTGTGTGAGGACACGCAGTGTGAGGTATGAGAGTAGAGCAGGGGCTCAGGACACAGCCCTGTGGGGCTCCACATTCAGGGTGATGGAGTTGGAGGTGAACTGGCCGACTTTCACCACTTGTGGTCTCTGAGATGAAATCTCCAGTCACAAAGTGAAGTGTTTAGGCCAAGGTCTGAGAGTTTAACAGTCAGCTTGGTGGGGACTATAGTGTTGAAAGCTGAGTTGTAGTCTATGAATAGCAGCCTGACATAGTTGCCATTTTTGCTGTCGATGTGAGTGAGGAGTGCAGTACCTGGGAGATGGCATCGTCAGTAGATCTTTGGTAGGCAAACTGAAGAGTGTCCAAGGTAGCAGGGATGGAGGAGCAAATGTGTTTCTTTAAAAGTCTCTCAAAACCTTCATGACCGTCGATGTGAGGGCAACTGGACGATAGTCATTCAGGCAAGAGGGTTTACTGTTCTTAGGCACAGGGATTATGACAGATTTTTAAAGGAGGTGGGAACAACAGAGGTAGCAAGGACTCATTAAATATGGAAGTAAACAGCTGATCAGCCTCACAGGAATGAGCGCCGCCAGTAATCCCATCAGGTCCTGCTGCTTTCCTGACGTTCACTCTTTAGTTCCGAACGTCATCCTCTGAAAAGGTGATAGCCTCTCATAAATCATTGCTGCTCTGTCTGCAGCTTCCTGACGGGCTGTTCGGCAGATTTGCGCCGCCATTGCAGTCAAAGCGACCGTAGAAGGTGTTTAGCTCTTCGCCAGCAGCGGATCTGCTCTCACCTCTGCGGAGGATTTATTTCCAGAGGAACAGATGGTCTTCAGTCCCTGCCACGCGTCGAGAGTCATTGAGCTGGAAATGTGACTCAATTTTCTCACTGTTTCTCACTTAGCGGCAGACGTACCGGAGGAGGCGTAGCACGATGTTTTGTAGCTCGTGTTTCCTGACAACAGAGTGCGATGGTTAACCGCATCACGCAGTTGATCTGTCCACCCACGGTTTCTGATTAGTAATGGTCCTTATTTACTAAGGACCTAAGTGCAACCTAAGTTGCACTTCAGCTTATGTGACTTTAGTGAAATTGCTAAACCTAAAGTATATAAAATAGCCTAATTTGATCATACAGTGTTGCTGCACATGCTTTAAATCATTATAAATAATAATGCAAAATGATTATCTTAGAAAAGAAGATATGCTGTCTCTCGTATCACATACATTATCAATAAATAGGTATGTGGTTTTGAAGAAGATAATTTTTTTTCTTTCTCTGTTTTGACGGTCTCATTTAGACTTGGACTTGACTTGGGGTGAATCTAATTTCTCTGTCTTACCCTTCCTTCCCCTATTGTCTTACCCCTAGCCCTTGTCCTCGAAACCGAGGTGGTAAGCGCTGTGAAAACATACCCTATTAAATGAGACAAGAATTGGTTACTGTTCGTCATACATCGTCGCTAGCTGGCTGCTAAGTCACCAGAGGCGACAAGTGTGATCACAAACTCCCTTCTGCAAGTGTGTGTATGTTGATTAGTGGTTTATGTTTTTCTCTAGTCAGAGAAATGCAGGACTGTTGTGCAAATCAGCAATGTAACGTTAGTCTCAGTGTGGTATAACGCCCTCAAATCAGAATGAAAGCTCTGCAGAGTTGCCGCTGGCGAGCACATCTCAGGGTCTGCTCTCTCCCTCTCTGCAGGACATCTACCTCAAACGCTGTAAAGCAGAGCTGCTAAAATCATCAAAGACTCAAATCAACCCGGTAACCATCTTTCCGTTTACTGCCATCTGGCAAGCGCTCAGGAGCATGATGGCAAAACATGATGGAGAGAAGCTTCAGGCTCCTCAGGCCATCAGGCTCCTTAACGATCGACGATCCTGACGATCATCGTGTCAGGACCTCTTCCCACGCGACGAGGACACGAACGGTTCAGTAGACTGTTTGCTTTAAATGAATGGTTGTTTTCATGGTGTACAGAGCAGAAAATTCTCTTTGTCAATAATTGGAATCTTTTCTGAATCCTGGAGCTAGGCTTCGTGCTGATGGCCTGCACCCCAGCAGAGTCGGGAACTCCTGTCCTGGGACAACATCACCAGGACCAGCTCCATCTGACTAGTAAGCCAATTCTCCAATAACAGCTATGATGACTTTTGTTCTACCCACTTAAAAGATAAAATACTTGTAGTGTCCAATCTATACAGACTGTGTCTGTTCCCCGAATAGTGAGATCAAAATATAAATTTAATGCAGGATCTAGAACAAATCTGATCGTGATTAAACCAGAAAAATGCAAAATAAATGAACAAAAACAATTTTTAAAACTTGGGCTCCTAAATATCCGGTCACTCACACCGAAAGCAGTTATTGTAAATGAAATAATCACAGATAATAGTTTTGATGTACTCTGTCTGACTGAAACCTGGCTTAAAACAAATGATTATTTTGGTCTAAATGAATCTACTCCTCCAAGCTACTGTTATAAGCACGAGCCTCGTGAGACTGGTGAGCGGCGGTGTCGCAACAATATATAGTGATATTCTCAATGTTACTCAGAAAACAGGATACAGGTTTGACTCATTCGAAATACTTATGCTCAATGTTAAACTGTCAGATAAGCAAAATTCTGGCTACTGTGTATAGACCGCCAGGGCCATATACAGATTTTCTAAAAGAATTTGCAGATTTCCTCTCAGACCTATTGGTTACTGTTCATAAAGCACTAATTGTTGGAGATTTTAACATTCACGTTGATAATACAAATGATGTGTTAGGACTTGCGTTTACTGACCTAATAAACTCTTTTTGGTGTCAAGCAAAATGTCACCGGCCCACGCATCGTTTTTAATCATACGCTAGATTTAATAATATCGCATGGAATTGATCTAACTGATATAGATATCATACCTCAAAGTGATGATGTTACTGACCATTTCCTTGTATCGTGCATGCTGCATATTACTGATATTAACTATATGGCTCCGTTATCGCCCAGGCAGAATTATTATTCCAGCCACTAAAGACAGATTCACAAATAACCTGCCTGATTTATCTCAACTGCTCTGTGTACCCATAAATACAGATGAACTAGACACAATTACTAGCAACATGGGAACTATTTTCTCCAATACGTTAGAAACTGTTGCACCCATCAAATTAAAAAGGTTAGAGAAAACGTGCGCGCCATGGTACAACAGTTATACCCATTCTCTCAAGAAAGATACTCGTATTCTTGAGCGCAAATGGAGAAAAAGTAACTTGGAAGTCTTTAGAATTGCGTGGAAAAACAGTATGTCCAGCTATAGACAGGCTCTAAAAACTGCAAGAACCGAGTATATCCGCAAACTCATAGATAATCACCAAAACAATCCAAGGTTTTTATTTAGCACAGTGGCTAGATTAACAAATAAACAGATGTCACCCGATCTAAATATTCCCTCACAGTTTAATAGTAATGACTTTATGAATTTCTTTACTGATAAAATAGATAATATCAGAAATACAATAACAAACGTAGATTCTACAGCGTCTAGTACTTCAGCATCATTCATCGCACCCAAAGAAAAACTGCAGTGCTTTAGAACTATAGGACAGGATGAGCTAAATAAACTTATCACTGCATCTAAACCAACAACATGTTTATTAGATCCTGTACCAACTAAACTATTGAAAGAGTTGTTACCTGTTGCAGAACAACCGCTTCTCAATATTATTAACTCCTCGCTATCTTTAGGTCACATCCCAAAACCATTTAAGCTGGCAGTTATTAAGCCTCTTATTAAGAAACCAAAATTAGATCCTTGTGAACTGGCAAATTACAGGCCCATTTCAAATCTTCCGTTTATGTCGAAAATATTAGAAAAAGTAGTGTCTGCTCAATTGTGTTCCTTTTTGCAAAAAAATTATATCTATGAAGAATTTCAGTCAGGTTTCAGGCCCGCCATACCATAGCACAGAAACTGCACTTGTTAAAATTACAAATGACTTGCTTCTTGCGTCAGACAAAGGCTGCATCTCGTTGCTAGTTTTACTTGATCTTAGTGCTGCGTTCGACACTATAGATCATGACATACTGATAGATCGATTACAAAACTATACAGGTGTTCGAGGGCAGGCTCTAAGATGGTTTAGATCCTACCTGTCCGATCGCTACCACTTTGTTTATTTAAACGGGGAGTCATCTCAATTATCACCAGTAAAGTATGGAGTACCACAAGGATCTGTCCTAGGTCCTCTATTATTTTCATTATATATGCTGCCCCTTGGTAATATTATTAGAAAATACGGGATTAGTTTCCATTGTTATGCTGATGACACTCAACTATATATCTCAACAAAACCAGATGAAACTTCGAAACTATCTAAGCTAACAGAGTGTGTTAAAAATATAAAAGATTGGATGACCAGTAATTTTCTCCTATTAAATTCAGATAAGACCGAGATATTACTTGTTGGACCTAAAAACAGTACACACAGAATCTCTTGGATTACAATCTGCAACTAGATGGATGTACTGTTACTTCCTCTACAGTTAAAAATCTGGGTGTTATATTAGACAGCAAGCTATCTTTTGAAAATCATATTTCCAATGTTACAAAACAGCATTCTTCCATCTTAGAAACATTTCCAAGCTACGGAACATGTTAAGTGTTTCTGATGCAGAAAAAGTTAGTTCATGCATTCATGACCTCTAGACTGGACTATTGTAATGCACTGCTAGGTGGTTGTCCTGCATCCTCAATAAACAAGCTACAGATAGTACAAAATGCTGTGGCTAGAGTCCTTACCAGGTCAAGAAAATATGACCATATTACTCCAATTTTACAGTCTCTGCACTGGCTACCTATTAAGTTTCGTATCAGTTACAAAATATTATTACTTGCCTATAAGGCCCTAAATGATTTAGCTCCTGCGCATTACCTAACTAATCTTTTATCACGCTACAATCCAACCCGCTCCCTTAGGTCGCCAAAACTCTGGACTCTTGGTAGTACCTAGGATAGCAAAGTCCACAAAGGAGGTAGAACTTTTTCATATCTGGCTCCTAAACTATGGAATAGCCTTCCTGAAAACGTTCGGGGTTCAGACACACTCTCTCTGTTTAAATCTAGATTAAAGACGCATCTCTTTAGCCAAGCATTCATATAATGCATCTCACAATCTTGTACTGCCAGTCCATCTGAACACATGCACATTATTATGCTTTAGCTTGGGTTATACTGATAATTTCATCCAGGGTTATTCCTGGATGGAGCCTTCTACTAATTGTCTTACTGTTTCTATGTTACTGCCACGGGATTAACATCCCGTGGTAGTTAGGAATTACACAAGCCTCAGTCTGGATCCTACCCTTAACCGATAGAGATGACCGAACACCTGAGAAGAGACGATGACAACCCCTCCGAGGACCTCCGAGATGAGCCCCAGAGACAGATCTCCAGTGAGGACCTCGTCACCTAGACATCCATCGGGGAAAGACCCCTGGAACCAGTGGACCACTTACACTCTGACTTTGCTGCAGTTGGAACAAACTACTGATTTGTCTGGCCGGAGGGGAACTGCCCCCCGACTGAGTCTGGTTTCTCCCAAGGTTTTCTCCATTCTGTCACCGATGGAGTTTTCGTTCCTTGCCGCTGTCGCCTCTGGCTTGCTCAGTTGGGGACACTTCATTTCCAGCACAATCATCGACTTGATTGCACAGATATTATTTAAACTGAACTAAGCTGGACAATGCCATTACTAAATTCAATAATGAAATGCATTCAGCAGATAATTGAGTGTTAAATCCTGTCATTTTACATTATTGACAAAATTTGCCTATTTTGATATTGTGCAGTGCTTTGTTACAATTTGTATTGTTAAAGGCGCTATATAAATAAAGGTGACTTGACTTGACTTAACACAAACTCTGTTTCATAAACATTTACAAGACATAAAAAAAAAAAAAAAAAACATTCATATTCTCATAATCCGTATTGCTGCTATGTGTACATACCCAGTACAACCCGTTTGCTCATCCCTCTCATCCCTCTCGTTTATATTACTATTTATTATGTCCCATATACTGTTTTTGCACATCTTACTTGTTTTTGCACATCTTACTTGTCTTGCACATCTTGTTTTGCACTTTTCTTTATTCTATTACACATTTTACTCTTTATTTCTCTTTTTTTACCTATATATATGCTCTTGCGTGGTGTTACTTTTATATATTTTTTATTCTTTGCGTTGTCCACTGAGCGGACCTGATTTGATCTACATTTCACTTTTGATTATACCCTGTATAATTTATTATGTGACAAATAAAGAAACCTTGACCTTGCATTATAATACCATGCATATTTTTACTTTTTATTTAAAGAAACCAATCTAATGTATAGTTCACATTAGAGGCTTAATACTATAGAGTGTTTTAAGCTTGTTTATTTACATCTAAAAATATGGCATGTGGTTGCTTCAAACAATGGTATAATTATCATTCAATGTAATTTGATTGTAAATTATAAATCGCAATAACAATTTCAAGGGAATAATTATTTGTGTCATAATCGTGCAGCCCTACTTAAAAGTATAATACATTTTTTACATTTAATATTATTGTATTCACAATAATATTTATTTTATTAATATTATATTTCAATCATTAACCATATAACATTATTTGTGCAATTGTAACTACAGTATAACTGCATTCATGCCATCTAAGCTGCATTAAATAGTCTGTGTAAATGCCACTTTAGATGCAGCTGGTACTGATACTGTGGTTCTGGGCCTCATTTCCAACAATGATGAGACTGCATACTTGGATGAGGTAGAGAGACTTAAATCAAATCAAATCAAATCACTTTTATTGTCACATCACCAAAGCACAAGTGCCTTGGTGAGTGAAATTCTTAAGAGTGTGCTCCAGACAGTGAAAAAAAAATATATATATATTTTTTTACATATGGACAGTGCATATTTACAGACTGTACAGAAGACAATGTGCAAAATACACATACATATAGTCAGTACACACAGTGTACTATAAAGACATACTTAGTTACCAATACACATTATACACCGTATGTACACGTCTACATTATGTACACATCTATACATAGTAATATGTGAAGGTGCAACAGATTATACATTTATAACAGAATAGTTGTGCAACAGATAGTTGTGCAAAGGTGCAACAGATTATACATATGCAATGTCGTGGATGTGCTTTGTATGGTGTTCAGTGATAGCAGATGTGTTAGTGCAGTGTGTGCGTGTAGTCTGGTAGAACTGTGTTAAAGACCAGTGCATGACATGTTGTGTGGGTGGGAGTGTGATGTAGGGTGAATTAGTTCTGACTGTTCATTAGCCTGATAGCCTGAAGGAAAAAGCTATCCCTCAGTTGGCTGGTGCGGGATTGGATGATGCGGAGACTTCTCGCAGCAGAGAGAGCAGTCTGTGGGATGGGTGGCTGGAGTCTTTGATAATCCTCCGGGCTTTCCTTGTACACCGCCTGGTGTAGATGTCCTGGAGGAGGTAAGCTCACCTCCAACAATGTGGTGGGCAGTTCGCACGACCCTTTGCAGAGCTTTGCGGTTGCCAGCAGTGCTGTTTCCAAAGCAGGCGGTGATGCAGCCGGTCAGGATGCTCTCCACAGTGCAGGAGTAGAATGATCTGAGGATGCTGGGGCTCGTTCCAAACTTCCTCAGCCATCTCAGGAAGAAGAGGCGCTGATGTGCCTTCTCCAGCACTGCGTCTGTGTGAGCGGACCATGTAAGATCCTCGGTGATGTGAACGCCGAGGAACTTAAAGCTGTTTACCCGCTCCACAGGTGTCTTGTCGATGGTGATGGGTGTGTGTTCTCTGCTCTGTCTCCTGAAATCCACCACCAGCTCCTTGGTCTTGTCGATGTTGAGTGAGAGGTGGTTCTCCTGGCACCATTTAGTCAGGGTACTCACCTCCTCTCTGTAGGCCGTCTCATCGTTGTCGGTGATCAGGCCTATCACCGGTGTGTCATCGGCAAATTTGACGATGACGTTGGAGCTGTGTGTTGCTGTACAGTCGTGTGTGTACAGGGAGTACAGGAGTGGGCTGAGGACGCAGCCCTGCGGAGCACCAGTGTTGAGGGTCAGGGGAGATGAGGTGTTGTTGTCCATTCTGACCACCTGACTTCTGCCTGTCAGGAAGTCCAGGATCAAGCTGCACAGAGATCTGTTCAGTCCCAGAGTCTGGAGCTTCGCAACCAGTGTGGCAGGCACTATGGTGTTAAATGCTGAACTATAATCCACGAACAGCATCCTCACATAGGTGTTCTTATTTTCCAGGTGGGAGAGATCAGTGTGCAGGGTGAAGGCAATATCATCGACTGTGGAACGGTTACTGCGGTATGCAAATTGTAGTGGGTCCAGTGAAGCAGGCAGCACAGAGCAGATGTATTCTCTAACGAGCTTCTCAAAACACTTGCTGAAGATGGGTGTCAGAGCAACGGGCCTCCAGTCATTCAAGCATGTGATTTTATTTTTCTTAGGTATGGGCACAATGGTTGATTTTTTGAAGCACGCGGGAACCACAGATAGAGAGAGGGACAGATTGAAAATGTCTGTAAAAACCCCGGCTAGTTGGAAAGCGCATGCTTTGAGCACACGGCCTGGTATACCATCCGGCCCCACAGCTTTACGGATGTTCACCCGTTTGAAGGATTGGGTTACATCCGCGACAGAAAGGGAGAGTGGACTCACCTCTTCTGCAGCAGCCGCAGGAGCGCTCTCTGTGTGGGCAGTGATGTCAGCCTCGAAACGAGCATAAAAGGTGTTGAGCTTGTCCGGTAGAGAGGCGGCAATGTTCACAGTAGCTGATTTATTCCCTTTAAAGCCTGTGATGTTGTTAATGCCCTGCCACATGCTTCTTGGGTTTTGTTGTTGAAATGTTCTTCAACTTTGTTTTTATATTGTCGTTTGGCTGCTCTGATGGATCTCCTGAGATCGTAACTGGCTTGTTTCCGATCGTCAGTGTTTCCGGATTTAAAGGCAGATATCCGCGCTGACAAGGCTGACCGAACATCGCTGTTAATCCACGGTTTTTGGTTGGGGTAGATGCGGATGGTTTTGGTCGGAACTACATCCTCTATACACGTCCTGATGAAACACGTGACCGTATCTGAATACGCCTCTATGTCGTCATCAGACGCTGCCCGGAACATGTCCCAGTCCACGTGATCAAAACAGTCCTGTAGTATAGCGTCCGATTGGTCCGACCAGCATTGGATTGTCCTGAGGGCGGGTGCTTCACATTTCAGTTTCTGCCTATAAGCAGACAGAAGCAGAACGGAAGAGTGATCCGATTTGCTGAAAGGTGGGCGGGGGAGGGATTTGTATGCGTCCCAGAAGGGGGAGTAGCAGTGGTCCAGTACACGGTCACCACGCGTGTTGATGGTGATGTGTTGAAAGTATTTTGGAGCTATTGTTCTGAAGTTGGCTTTATTAAAGTCCCCCGTAATAATAAATGCTGCATCTGGGTGCGGTTTCCTGCTCACTTATATTCCGTACAGTTCCCTGAGTGCCTGGTCTGTGTTGGCTTGAGGGGGAATGTAAACAGCCGTGATTATGATCGCTGTAAATTCCCTCAGTAGCCAGAATGGTCGACACAGAAGCATATGAAATTCCAGATCAGGGGAGCAGAAGGATTTAATAGAGTCTAAGTTCCTTTTATCATACCACGAGTTGTTGATAGAAACAAACGCCCCACCTCTGCTTTTCCCTGTGAGTTCTTTTGTTCTGTCCGAGCAATGCACAGAGAAGCCCGTGAGCTCGATGGCTGAGTCTGGAACGATTGCAGACATCCAGGTTTCTGTGAGGCAAATAACGCAGCAGTCCCTTGTTTCTCGTTGGTATGAGATGCGCGCACGCAGTTTACAGAGTTTTTTATCCAGTGACTGAAAGTTAGCCAGCAAAATGGTTGGAAGAGGAGGTCGGAAAGCATGGCATCTCAGTCTGACAAGGACACCAGCTCTCTTCCCTCTTTTCAGCTTGCGTTTATTCGGTCTTGCAGCCAAGACAAAGGGCTCTGATGCCGTGTCTGTGAACAATCCACCGGCATTCAAGAACGTTTTGCGTTGCGATGGAGGAACCAATGTTTAAAAGCGTGTCTCTATCGTGACAGTTATACTAACAACATCTAACATGTAAAACAACAAAAAAAACAAATAAAATATACGAAAAACTGCAAAGTATTCCCGGAGCTCGCAACACGGCTGCCATACTCGGCGCCATCTTGAGTTTCTTACATCATGGTGCCAGGACAACTATCTCTCTCTGAACGTGAGAGCTGATTGTAGACTTCAGGAAGAGACAGCATTGGCCCTACACTCCTCTTATGATCAGTGGGATCCCTGTGGAGAGGGTGAGCAGCTTCAAGTACCTCGGTGTAAACATCTCCAAGGACCTGACTTGGACTGCACACATTCAAACACAGGTTAAGAAAGCCAGGCAAAGACTGTGCCATCTGCGACAGCTGAGGAAATTCAGGGTCTCACCAGCAATCCTGAAAACTTTCTATTCAGGGGCCATAGAAAGTATATTCAGTGCATCTCAGTGTGGTATGGTAACGCCTCAAATCAGGACTGCAAAGCTCTGCAGAGAGTTGTGTGCTTAGCTGCGTGTATCTCAGGGTCTGCTCTCCCCTCTCTGCAGGACATCTACCTCAAGCACTGCAAAAGCAGAGCTGCTACAATCATCAAGGACTCAAATCACCCCGGTAACCGTCTTTTCATTTTACTGCCATCTGGCAAGCGCTTCAGGAGCATGATGGCAAAAACTGAGAGACTGAGGAGGAGCTTTTTCCCTCAGGCCACCAGGCTCCTAAACTCTAACTCAGTCTCATAACATTTACATGACTCAATTTAATGTGTACATACCCGGTACAACCTGTTTGCACATTCTTCTTGCACATCCCTGTTTATATTATTATTTATTAAGTCCACAGTATACTGTATAGCACATTTTATTTCATTGCACATTTTACTCCTTATTTTTTTTCTTATTTTTATTTTATTCTTACCTATATTTATATATATTCTCTGTTATGTTTTTTTTTGCACTGTCCATTGAGCGGACCTGTCCTGATTTACATTTCACTACTGATTATATCCTGTATAATTGAGTATGTGAGGAATAAAAGAACCTTGAACCTTGACCTTGAGCTTCTCTGCCACCTCTGCAGTGCAAATATCTTGTAAATAATTTCATTTGATTTATTGCCTGTTGTTAAATCATATAATTAAAAGATGTCACTGATTGCATTTTTTAAGAAAACAATTATAAAAACAATGACAGGATATTCTCTCCAGTATAATAATGTTTGCTATATTTTACATTTAAATGTATTAATTTATTAGAAGGATTGTTACTCCAAGTCCTCCATGTATTCAACCATATAGCATTCATAAAAAAAAAATCAGCATTATATTCAATAGTTTACTAAGATGTAAATATTTATTCTCTCTGCAGATCCACTCATGTTTACAACATGCATTGGTTCTCTCAAACTGAAAATATGCTTGAATAACACTGGATACAAATGATATAGCCTGCATATATTCACATTTGACACATCAGATTGATCTTGTAATCGTAGGGCTGGACGAAATGGCCAAAATTTATATCACAATATATTTCTTAATTTCGGTTGATACGATATAATTCCGATATCGATGTGAATATTAAAAAAGCCTCAGAAAAACTGCCAAGAATGCCCACAATGGATGTCTGTACTTACAAACGTCTGAACAATGTATTTGCCAAGTACATAATACCTCCTCCTATAAAACGAGTAAAAAAAAATATATATATTTTTTGTATTTAGCCTTCACAAACAAGAAATGTGAAATAAACAAACTATCATATAAATAAAACTCTCACTCACCTTGTTAACAATAATATATTTGAATTGAAACTATAACAGGCTGATTATTCTTATAGTTTGAAACAATAAACAAACTGCTTCAGTTGAATATATATATCATGAATATGATATAGTGACTGAAATGTGACCCATTAAGATAAACAGCTCTCCCTTCCAAGATGTTAATCTGCAGAAAAATCCTTATTTATAATCGTGCCGTTGTCTGATAAAATCAAATAAGATGAAGACAATAGTGCTGTGATTTCGGCTATACTTGCATGTAAAATTAGAGAAGCACCATATCTGTGTTTTAACTGAAAGTGCAGTTCGTTTCAGCCACTCGCTAAACAGAGCAGAGAATTGTGTGCGCGTGCGCTGAACAGAGCAGACGCAGAGAGAGAGAGAGGTGTGTGTGCGCGCTGGGAAAGAGAGACCTCGCTTGTGCGGCAGTCCGCTTCAGATGCATAATATTTTCATTTGCTACAAGCATGATACACAAGAAGCACATTCAACTCTGACATGCAGACGGTTGCCGTAGTAGGCTAATAAACGCTGTAAACAGCAACCATTCTCGTGTGTCCGCACTTAAGGTGCATCTCACCTCTGTTCCCGCTGCTAGTCGGCATCACTCTCCGGCACATTTTACAGAGCACCGAAACCTGTTTATTCGATCTTAAAAAGCCAAACCACTTCCATACCACTGAGTTAGTCTTTCCTCTCTTATCAACTATTTTGTCTGCTTTCTCCCTACTTGGAAGCTCATTCAATCACATCTGTATTGGGTCGTGGGTACTCATTTTGTAGCTAAAACTTGCCGCGCCGGAGAACAACCAACTACTGCTGAGCGCTGACTGTGTGTCTGTGATGTACGTCATCACGCAAGTACCTAATTCTGTTCTGCTCTTTCTGACGGCTGCGCCTTGAACATCATTCAGTGACAAATGCTAATGTATATCAAAATATCTGAATGGGTTTAAAAATCAGATCACCATTATTGAAAAAAAAATATTGCGATATATATTGATATTGAATTATTGTCCAGCCCTATGTAATCGTGGTTTGAAGTTGCATTTAAAGATCATGTGCTCCCATTATATGTTGCTGGTTTGAGTGAACGCTAAAAACTGCAACAGAGTAAGTCCTGACTTAAAGGGATGGTTCACCCAGAAATGAAAATATGATGTTTATCTGCTTAACCCCAGGGCATCCAAGATGTAGGTGACTTTGTTTCTTCAGTAGAACACAAATATTTTTAACTCGAACCATTTCAGTCTGTCAGATTGCAATCTTTGAGAGTAAAAAAAAAACAACAACAACAGACAGACAAATCCACATTAAACCTTGCGGCCAATGGGCCAAATGGTAATGCACTTATAATGCTGCGATCCACCGTAAAGCAAGAAGATGTGCAGGCTGTTGTGTGTACGAGCTCAGGACAGTTTGACATTGTGGTGTATCAGAGGTAAACAAATATATAAATACTGTTCAGTTTCTCACACAAACCATTTGTTTCGTGTCTTTGGACATCAATGTATCGTCACAAGCCGCAGGGTTTAATTTGGATTTGTGTGTAAACTGAAGTAGTGTGTTTCTACTGAAAGAAACAAGGTCACCTACATTTGGATGGCCTGCGGGTAAGCAGATAAACATAAAATTTTCATTTTTGGGTGAACTATCTCTTTAACCCTTCTTAAAAAGGCTTAACTATAGGCAGAGCTCATGGCTTAGTATTCCTGAGAATACCTTTAAGGGAATAATGTCACTGACAGGAGATCTGACAACAGAAGCCTCATCAAGAGGACTCTCTTAAAGCCTGAAGTCACACTGCATGAATTTCAGCTGTCCCAGACGAAAGATTTTCATCGTGAAACAATCGTGGCGAATCAGAAATTGCAACGGTTTTCTTATGATACCAGTCTTTCATCTGGGACAGCTAAAAATCGTGCAGTGTGTCTTGGGATTAAGAAGGAGAAGGCCTAATTTCTATGGACAGGACATCTTCCAAGGAGGCTCACAGAAAGCCTTAGTGAGCTGGAGTTGCTATTCAAGCAGAATTCTCCAGAGTGAACATCTTAAAAGGATGACCCCTATATAGTGAGAAGAGACTTAAAGTGCTTTTCCACCAAAATTTCCTTGAACAATTTGTCCCAGAATTTTTTTTTCTGCCAGACCTGTTGCTGTTTGTGTTTCCATCGCGGTCTAAAGTACAGAGAATGCATCACTCAATACCAAACTATGCAAATTTCAGACTTGCGCCCTCGGTAGTTCTAACTTTGCAAGTTCAACTCGGGAGTGTAAACTTTAGCTCGTCTTGGCTACTGTAATTTTCTAGGGGTGAGAGAAAAAAATTCGATCCATCGCGATTCTCTCTCCAATGATTCTGGATAGATTCTGAGAATTTTAGAATCGATTCTGATCTTAGTATTTAACCAGATGTGCGATGACGCAGAGTTTGCTTTAGAAACACACGAATGCTGCTTGCTTCCAATTCCTCACACACATACACAATAAAACCTTCCATAAAAAATGGAACCTTCCATAAAATAATCTTCCATACATTTTGGAAAGGTTGAAGCGAATTACAAGGACATTCACAGGCTTCATTGCACAGGATGCGTAGTGAGAGACGTGCGCTTTGTTTGATGTTACACTTGAAGTGTCTCGCCCGTCTCGTCCGTATTTAACTTGCAAATGCTCTACGAAGTCATAATTTAAGTGGTTTGGAATGTAGTGGACTTATATATTTAAAATATGAACCTCACTAACAGAAGGATGCTTTCAATTTCAAATGCTGTCATGTGGTCTGTTTGTGTAGACTGCTCGTGCATGCGGCTGTGCGCGACTCTGTGATAAGTGGTTTAATGTACTTGCCTCTCAAAAAAATTTTATGACGTAAAATTAATGTAAACGCAGCCACTTATGTTTTAAGGGATTAAACAGACGTGACAGACCACATTCTTATATTTCAGAACTTAAATTTAGAGCCCGACCCGAACCCAAAATCCCCCTCACCCCCCACAACGAATAGCCAACAAAAAAAGCTGCATTTAACGATTGCATGCAACTGTCAGTAAACACATACATAGGTGCAGCGGTCGCCTACATTCTGCCAAGTTTATGAATGGTTGTATGGACAAGACCATAATGTCGCGAACCCAGGAGGCTACAGCCAGTCAGTCACTAGAGCCGCCTCATTTTGAAGGACATCTGGGATTTTTAATGACCATGATCAGGACTTTTAACGGTCTCATCCGTACATGTGCTTCAGTGAACTTTGAAAACTGCGTTACCCAGTTGACAGCAAGGTCGAGAGGTTTAAACCCAAAACCCCGGTTTGATCCATAGTATCCCAACCGGCTCCCGAAAGATTTGCAAATGACTAGATGGCAGCTACATCTACACTAAACCGAAAACCATCACATAGCTCTAAAACACTGACCAACAAGACCTACTGCTCAGCAGCAAAATGCCTCAGTAGGACAACTCTCAAAGCGAGAGGAGACCCAGCAACACTTCACATTAAAGACAGTCTGTCAAACCGCTGTGCATCTGACAAAGAACCAAGAACAGACACGAATGGATCGCTGTGAATGCCTTCAGCTCCCTTAGTAGACAATAGCGCTAGCATTATTCCTAAAGGCTGAATTGCGAATGGACCTTACCTAGTTTCTTTGAAAAGTCAAAGGCATTCCACCCAAATGCATCCTCAAGAATAGGGATGATGATGTGAGCGGAGGTTTTAATTTAGAAATCCTCACAATGCATGCATTCAGCTCTCAAGAACTAAATGCGTGTGCTCCTCACTTGTACACAGATAAAAGGTCTCATGTGGCCAGTTGCATTAACTTATACACTTTATTAAGACTGTGACTTAAGAAATAGATAAACAGGTGTACAACTGTAAATCCATCAAACTATTTCTTAAGCAATCAAACTGATCTATCTTTTTTATGTAAATTACTTTACAAAATGATGACCAGTCTGGAAGAAAAAATTTAGATGACCAACTTTTAAGATTAGTCTAAGCAGTTTATGCAACTGGCCACTGCAGACAAGAGGACAACATATTCTTCAGGTGCCCCTTTATACTCACGGCTGCCCTCCCAGAGGCCAATGTCCTCAACCAGTTTCAACACACCTGGCTAAAAGCTTCTAGTATACCTAGTAAGACCCAGATTAGCTGCTTCAGGTGTGTTTAACTGGGGTTAGAGCTGAACTCTGAAGGACACTGGCCTCCAGTAGCAGGACTGTGCACCTCTGTCATTGACTGTCACCGACCAGTGTCAAGTTCTTTGATGCGTTTAGACTTTGAGGCGTTAGTGTCCTCTAGGCACGCTGTGAGAATTCCTAACTAGTTTACATGATCTAATTATTTAGGCAGTATGAAGGATCAAGTCTTACTTCATTTGTATTCTTCAAACTTTTTATAATATACATAATTTCCTTTGCATATTTGAGAAGAATATAAGATTTATAATAGCAGAATAACCTATATACTCTTTATTCCTGACATTAAATAAGATTACTGGTCAAATTATCATAAATACATTCAATTATTTTAAAAATCCTACATTTTCTATTCAGACATTGATTCGGAGTTTAATGCTACTAAAATAATTGTTTTGTTTAGGCTACTTCTGTATTACTATTTCTAATTTAATGCATGTTGTAATAAAAATAAAAATAAAAATTACCAACTTGTCAAGAAAACCAGGATCTGTTTGAAGGCAGCATCAGTATCAGTCTGGTCATGTGATCTCAAGATGTCTTTTCACATGAAGTGACCCGCTCAGTGTCAAATAAAAGCTCTTTAATTAGGACAACTCATATCACATTCGTTTTTAATAAATAAAACAAAATACTGAGTCAAGCTTTGAGAATGAAACCAACTAGTTTGTTCCTCAGTCTCTTCATGCTTCAAGCTGAATACTTCTTCTATCCTCAGGTCTTCACTCTCCTGTTTAATACACGCCATCTAGCTTCACCAGAAGGATTTCTGTGTCTAGAAATAAATAAATCCAAATTAAATCTCTCGAGTCAGTCAAAGTGAGAATTAATGGTCGTAAATGGCCTGAAAACACTCAACAAATCAAATCAAATCAAATCACTTTTATTGTCACATCACCACAGCACAAGTGCCTTGGTGAGTGAAATTCTTACGAGCGTGCTCCATACAGTGCAAAAAAAACAACAACAAAACACAACAATTTACATATGGACAGTACATATTTACAGACTGTACAGAAGACAATGTGCAAAATACACATACATATACTCAGTAACCAATACACATTATAAACCGTATGTACACATCTACATTATGTACACATCTATGCATAGTAATATGTGAAGGTGCAACAGATTATACATTTACAGTATTCTATTTAATATTGCTAATATTAAATAAAAGAACACAAATTATACAAACACTTAAAAAACAAACTTGGAAACAAAAATGCAGGAAATATTTCAACAATAAACTTAAAACAATGTATGCCCAAAACAATAATCTAATGCATATCTACATGACCACAGTAATTGGAGTGCTTCAATTGAATCATTTGGACAGTGACTCTTTCAGTGTTTCACTTGAAAAAGCTGTTTCTCTCATCCCTACTTGATTCGTGTTCATGATAAACTGTTTATGAGGCTGTGTTCCAGTCCATTTTTTGTGCCCTTCCCTCATTAACTTCCCTCCGTCTCGCTCACTCAGATGAACATTGTACGAGTGCCCACTAACACCCCTTGAAATGCGCAGTCTAGCACAGTACACATAGCTAGGCTTTTTTTGTTTGTTTTAATTTTGAATAGGATAGGATAGGCAAGTGCTAGTATTAATTGGTTAATGTGTTAATGAAAAATATAGACACAGGGTTTCTGCAGATATGAACAATTTAAATTTAAATGAAAATGAAATTTAAGACCTAAACCCGTAGTGGAAATACACATTATATTACATACATATATGTAATATTTGATGTTTAATGTAAAAATAAAAATAAATATCATTGCTGTCATAAATTATATTTATTACAATGATATTCTGTTTCATATCAGCAGACGATATTCCATACAAAATATCCCCACAAATGCACTGCATCATACATACTTAAATATGCATATTTTGTTTTACCTTTACAAAGGCCTTTTTAAATGTATGCATCTTTCATGACAAATTATTACAATGAATCAATAAATTCAATATACACTATAGGGCGGTTGCCAGTTAGATTAAATCATTTACCCTGAAAAATTACAACTGCAATAAATTATGTTATGATATTAATATTTTAAATACACTTTTGGATATACAAATAATAAATGTTGGTGTGGGAAATGCATCTTTTTAAACGTACAGCTGTACGTTTTTAAACGTACATTTCAATAAATTAGAATGTCGTGGAGAGTTCATTTATTTCAGTAATTCAACACAAACTGTGAAACTCGTGTATTAACTAAATTCAATGCACACAGGCTGAAGTAGTTTAAGTCTTTGGTTCTTTTAAATGTGATTATTTTGGCTCACATTTAACAAAAACCCACCAATCTCAACAAATTAGAATATGGTGACATGCCAATCAGCTAATTAATTCAAAACACCTGCAAAGTTTTCCTGAGCCGTCAAAATGGTCTCTCAGTTTAGTTCACTAGGCTACACAATCATGGGGAAGACTGCTGATCTGACAGTGGTCCAGAAGACAATCATTGACACCCTTCACAAGGAGGGTAAGCCACAAACATTCATTGCCAAAGAAGATTGTTCAAAGAGTGCTGTATCCAAGCATGTTAACAGAAAGTTGAGTGGAAGGAAAATGTCTGGAAGAAAAAGATGCACAATCAACCAAGAGAACCGCAGCCTTATGAGGATTGTCAAACAAAATCGATTCAAGAATTTGGGTGAACTTCACAAGGAATGGACTGAGGCTGGGGTCAAGGCATCAAGAGCCACCACACACAGACGTGTCAAGGAATTTGGCTACAGTTGTCATCAGAGGCATCTTACCTGGGCTAAGGAGAAGAACTGGACTGTTGCCTAGTGGTCCAAAGTCCTCTTTCAGATGCGGTTCAGGTATATGCGCATTGCTCTTACGGGACACAGCAATGCTAAGTCTGGATCTGCCTCCTCTGAGGGCAGTGCTTGCAGGTTCTCCACCTGATCGCGGAGGGGCATGGTGGGAACCTTGGGTACGTATCCAGGCCGGGGTCTCAAGACAACGTGAGAGTAGGCCGGCCCGAACACAAGGCACTCTTCACTTACCGAAAATGCTTGGAGGTCCCCGACCCTTTTGATGGAAGTGAGCGCGGTCAGGAGCGCTGTCTTAGCCGACAGGAATTTCAGCTCGATTGAGTCCAGCGGCTCAAAGGGGCCCCTCTGAAGTCCAGCCAGGACGATAGAGATTTCCCAAGAGGGCGTAAGGTGTGACCTAGAGGGATTCATCCTCCTGGCACCCTTCAGGAACCTCACGATGAGATCATGCTTTCCCAGGGACCGGCCGTCCACTGGATCGTGATGGGTCGTGATAGCGGCCACATACACTTTCAAGGTTGGGGGTGACAGCCTACGCTCCAACCTTTCTTGCAGGAAAGAAAGTACTACTCCAATCATGCATCTTCTGGGGTCTTCTCGGCGAGAAGAACACCAGCTCGCAAACAGACTCCACTTCAGTGCATAGGTTTGCCTTGTTAAAGGAGCTCTAGCCTGAGTGATGGTCTCTACCACTGCCAGTGGTAGACCGCTACAAGTCTGCCACGTCCCGTCCAGGAGCCACACATGGAGGTTCCAGAGATCTGGACGCGGGTGCCATATGGTGCCGAGTCCCTGAGAAAGGAGGTCCTTCTTCAGAGGAATGCGCCAGGGAGGGGCTGTCACGAGGGAAATGAGTTTGGGAAACCAGGTCTGGGTGGGCCAGTGCGGTGCGACCAGCAGGACCTGCTCCTCGTTCTCCCTGAGCTTGCACAGTGTCTGTGTGAGTAGGCTCACTGGGGGAAATGCATACTTGCGTAAAGCCTGAGGCCAGCTGTGTGCCAGTGCATCCGTGCCGAGGGGGCCCTCGGTCAGGGAAAAATACAGCTGGCAGTGAGAAGACTCGTGGGAAGCAAACATGTCCACCTGAGCTTCCCCGAATCAACCCCAGATCAGCCGGATCATCTCGGGATGGAGTCGCCATTCTCTGGGGGACATGAGCTGTCGTGGCCACACGATTGAGCTTCCCTGGGATGTGAACAGCGTGTAGTGATTTGAGCTGCGTGTGACTCAAGAGGAGGAGATGGCGGGCGAGCTGTGACATGCGGTGTGATCATATACCTCCCAACCGGTTGATGTATGAGACAGCCACAGTGTTGTCTGTGCAGACTAGCATGTACTTGCACAACAGCAGTGGCCCGAACTGCCTTAAGGCTAGATGCACTGTCCACAGCTCTAGGCAGTTGATGTGCCAAAGCAGTCAGGCCCCGTCCAGAGCCCCGAGGCTGCCTGCCCGTTGCATGTAGTGCCCCAGCTCGTGCTGGAGGCATCTGTTGTGACAACAGTATGCCGGGACACTGTTCTAGGGGCACCCCAGCCTGTAGAAAGGCAAGGTCCATCCAGGGGCTGATGGTGCGGCGGTGCCATGCCCACCTCGGGACTCGGGAGTGTAGCCAGTGCTGAAATGGTCTCATATGAAGCAATCTGAGCAGCGTGACTGCAGCTGCGGATGCCATATTCCCCAGGAGCCTCTGAAACTCTTTCAGTGGTACCACATTCCTGCCTCTGAAGGAACTCAGGCAGTTCAACACTGCTTGGGCACGCTCGTCCGTGAGGTGTGCCGTCATACTCACCGAGTCTAACTTCACACCGAGAAAAGAGATTCTCTGTACAGGGGAGAGCTTGCTCTTTTCCCAGTTGACTCGAAGCCCCAACTGGCTGAGGTGCCGAAGCACCAAGTCCCTGTGATCGCAGAACTGCTCTCTGGATTGGGCCAGGATGAGCCAATCGTTGAGGTAGTTGAGGACCCTGACGTCCACTTCCCGTAGCGGGATAGCGCATTCTACGACCTTCGTAAAAACACGGGGAGACAGGGAGAGCCCAAAGGGGAGGATCCTGTACTGCCATGCCCGACCCTCGAACGCAAACCGTAGGAATGGTCTATGTCGTGGAAGAATCGAAACATGAAAGTAAGCGTCCTTCAGGTCGATTACTGCAAACCAATCCTGGGGCTGGATGCATTTGATCATGCGCCTGTGCATCAGCATCTTGAACGGGAGCTTGTGCAAAGCCCAGTTCAAGACTCGAAGATCCAGGATTGGTCCAAGGCCACCACCTTTCTTGGGTACGATGAAGTAAGGGCTGTAAAACCCCTGCCTCATCTCGGCTGGAGGGACCGGCTCGATTGCATCCTTTGCCAGGAGGACAACAATCTCCTCCCGCAAAACAGGGGCTTTCCTGCCACCGAAGTCTCGAGAACGCCGTTGAACTTGGGAGGTCGCCTGGCGAACTGAATCACGTAGCCAAGTCGAATTGTGCGCGTGAGCCAGCGAGACGGGCTGGGCACCGTGAGCCAAGCCTTCAGACGCCATGTAAGAGGCTACAACGGCATAATTGACATACCTCTGTTAGTGCAGCGAAGGGGAGTAGGGCTGGATGGTACAGTAGGCGGCGCGTTCTGAGGCATCCTTGCCAAACTCCCTGGGTTCCAGACGGGACTGGCTAGAGGTGCGTGGGGAGGTACTGCATCCCCGAACCGCACTCTTGACTGCTGGCAAGATGGGTCGTGGGCGAGAGTGAGGAAGCAGGGCATTGCACACTGTCGTCCCATGCACCTGAGAACCCTGGAGGAAAAGCAAATCGCTCTTTCTTTAACAAAGTGGGTACCGCTGGCCCTTGGACAAGCGGCAGAACAGAAATAAAATTGAGCATAGGATTCTCCTCCCGACCCTCCTTCGGGGGAAGGAGCAGCGCTGTTCTCGCCGCCTCCTGAGAAAGAGCAAACTCCAACATCTCCGGGTTGCCCGCGTCAGGGCTGCTTCGTCGACTAACTAGACAACTTGGGGCCTGGCTGGGACACAGGGGTGCCACTCTCCTTCGAGAGGCTCGACGCGCCGGCCTAGGTGTCGATTCAGCATGGGGCGGAGCAGCTCTGGAGGAAACAGGAGGGCGCCCATGGCGACGGGCAGACTGAGGCCTGTTCCCGGGGGCAGCGGTGGTCGGTGCATCATGCCGGGGCAGGATGTGCTGGATCGCCTCGGTCTGCTGCTGTACCGCCGAGAACTGCTGGCAAAGCCCTCGACGGTGTCGCCGAACAGCCAGGGAACAGCCAGACTATAGCTAACAGCTATAGGGAGATGGGGGCGAGAAAGCGTGCCTTGTCAACGCCCTTCATCTCTGCCAGGTTGAGCCAGAGATGGCGCCTTGGACCACCATGGTGGACATCGCCGTCCCGAGGACCACGCTGTGACCTTCGTCGCTCGTGAAAAGTCAGTCACTGTGCGCAGCTCCTGCATCAACCCCGGTCGGTATTACCCATGTGCACCTGTTTGAGTGCCTTGGCTTGGTGAACCTGCAGGATAGCCATGACAGAGGCTGCCTGGCCCGCAGCACTATAAGCTTTGGCCGCGAGAGCGGCCGTCAGCTTACAGGCTTTGGACGGGAGACGCGGACGATTCCTCCCAAGTGGCGGCGTTTCATGGGCACTTCCTCCCAAGTGGCGGCATTTCGTGGGCACAGGTGCACCGCGACCGCTCTCTCCACCTGGGGAATGCCCGCGTACATACAGTGGAACGAAACGTCGTGCCTCACAGGACCACGGTGCTACATAAACACAGGCATACAACAGTGATGTAAAAAACACTATAAACTGGGGGGTGGTCAACAGAGTTTCACCTGAAGTCCATCACAACCTCCTTTGTCTTCCCCACATTGAGGGACAGGTTGTTAGCACCACACTATTCAGACAGCTGTGCCATTTCCTCTCTGTAATACGTTTCATCATTGTTGCTGATGAGACCTACCACTGATGTGTCATCGGCAAACTTGATGATGTGGTTGGAGCTGAACTTGGCAGTGCAGTCGTGGATCAGCAGCGTGAAGAGCAGCGGGCTGAGCACACAGCCCTGTGGGGCACCTGTGCTCAGTGTGGTAGTGCTCGAGGTGTTGCGGCCGACACTGACTGATCTTCCAGTTAGAAAGTCCAGGATCCAGTTACAGAGGGAATTGTTAAGGCCCAGCAGGTTTAATTTATTGATGAGCTGTTGTGGGATTATTGAGTTGAATGCTGAGCTGAAGTCAATGAACAGTATTCAAACATAGGAGTCTTAATTTTCTAAGTGGGTAAGAGCCAGGTGGAGGAAATTGCATCATCCATAGAGCGATTTGGGCGGTATGCAAACTGGAGCGGATCGAGTGTGTTGGGGAGGCTGGTTTTGATGTTGTGAATGACTAGCTTTTTGAAGCACTTCATTATGATTGGAGTCAGTGCTATGGGACGGTAGTCGTTTAGACAGGACACAGGTGATTTACTTGGTACTGGTATGATTGTTGTGGATTTGAGACATGTGGGGAAGACTGCCTGGGTCAGCGAGGTCTTGAAGATATCCGTTAGGACCCCGCAGCCTTGCGTGGGTCAATCCTAGATAGGGTCTTCCTTACGTCAGCTGGAGACAGACAGAGTGCCTGGTCGTTGGGAGGTGTGGGCAGTTTTTGTGCAGGTGTGTCATTCTGCATTTCAAACCATGAGTTAAAGTGGTTGAGTGCATCTGGGAGGAATGTATCGTCATCACAGGCCTGTGGCGGGGGCTTATAGTCAGTGATGGTCTGAATGGCTTGCCACAGGCTCAGTGTGTCTCTGCTGTCTGTGAAGTGATTATTGATTTTTTTGAGCATGACCGTTTTACATTTTTAATGCCACAGGACAGATTGGCTCTTACTGTTTTGAGGGCTGCTTTATCTCCTGATCTGAAAGCTTCATCTCTGGTCTTTAGCAGCCCACGAACCTCTGCTGTCATCCATGGCTTCTGGTTTGCATGTGTGGTGATGGTCTTGGTGACTGTCACATCATCAATGCCGTTTTTGATGTAAGCAGTCTCAGTGTACTCCTACAGGTCTGTGTGGTTGTTATGGGTGGCCGCCTCTTTAAACATGTTCCAGCCTGTGTCCTGGAAGCAGTCCTGCAGTGCTGAGGTAGCATTGTCTGCCCATACCATGATCTGCTTTTGAACCGGTTTGGAAAGTTTGAGAAGTGGTCTGTATGCTGGGATTAGCATAATAGAGATGTGATCCGAGTAGCCGAGGTGGGGCAGGGTTCAGCTTTGTATGCGCTTTTCCCTGTTGTATCCAGTGTGTTGTTTCCCCTTGCTGCAAAGTTCACATGTTGGTAGAACTTTGGCAAAACTGTCTTAGTTAGTGTGGTTGAAGTCGCCGGCAATGATGAAAAAGCCGTCAGGATTATTTGTTTGTTGTTCGCTGATGGCACTGTACAGTTCACGAAGAGCGTCATTAGCGGTTGCACAGGGGGGAATGTACACAGCGACAATAACAATGGCTGTGAACTCCCACTGCAGATAGAACGGTCGACACTTCACAACCATAAGCTCCACCAGTGACGAACAGTGTTTTGTCTCTGCCACAGCATTGTTACACCATTCTTTGTTGATATACACACACACAAGCCGCCCCCGCGAATCTTACCAGACTCGTACCAGAGTCTTAGCCGTGATGAATCACATTTTTTTCATAAAGTTTCATAATTTACAAAGAAAATAAAAAATATGTAGCAAATTAGCTCAAAGGGTAATTGTATATAAATATTTATGATTAATTACAATTATTTAGCAGAATTAAATTGCCATCAACTGATCTATTCGTCCAGCGAACATTCATTGTAAGTTAATATCAACTCTAAGAAAGGATATTTCCTTGGCCACAGAAAATACTTTCCTATTAATGCATTAGAGCATGTAGCATGGGTCAAAATCTTAAATAGACATTTAATTTGCAAGGCAGAACCAGAAACTCATGTAATTTGTGCACACAAGTTTTATTAACTAAACGCTAACGCACATAACTAATCTAAACAAACAAACGAATAAACATACACTCACGCATACATACAAAGGGAGCTAAAGTGGATGAATGAAGCCATTCAAGAAACCAGAGAATGCAGTTATGGAAAGAGTCATTTAACCCCCTGAGTAAAACCATCAGCGCCATTTATAAAGGGGTCAATAACTTACACTAACCCTCGGTTTCGTTTAGTTAAATGTACAATACTTGCATTGCCTTGGTTGTTGACGAGTGTCTGGAATGCAGTCTCGGATGAAAGTCTTAATGGTTTCAAGGTTTTGGACTCCCGATCACATTCTTCTGGGTTGAAGTGTGATGAATTCCAAAGATGTTCTGAGGTAGAAATATTCTTCCCAGGTAGAAAGTGAAAAAGAGCTAAGAAAGAGATCTCCTGAGGTCCGAGGAGCTTTGGTTGAATGGAAAGTCAAGGCTGCA
This sequence comes from Gymnocypris eckloni scoliostomus, assembly GCA_027564155.1. Taxonomy (NCBI): domain Eukaryota; kingdom Metazoa; phylum Chordata; class Actinopteri; order Cypriniformes; family Cyprinidae; genus Gymnocypris; species Gymnocypris eckloni. The sequence continues at coordinate 35,721,225 of CM050418.1, forward strand.
AAGCCTGGCACAAAAACTTGAGGGTCCAGAAGAGTTCCAGCTAACATCCTCCTCATCCTCTTAGGATCTAACAGAACCACAGACTGGCGGGGAGTCACTGATGTGAGAGCTTTATCTGCTATAGAGTCACACCTCTGGGGTGTCCAATACCCCCTTTCCACCAGCAGGAACCAGATGCTAGTTCAGAGCTAGTGCTCTTGCCGGTTCTTAGCTGGTTCGACCGGCGAGCCCTTTAAGAACCGGTTGCTTTTCCACAGGCTAGAGAGCCAATACAGAGCCAGGTCTTACGTCACAATACGTTTCATGTTTTGGTTCACTAACGTGGCACAACATGCTTGTTCGAGGTGCATCAGCGCCATGCAGACCGACCAATCGATCGGCAGACAATACACTTACAGCACCCCTAGAGTGATCCAAAATCATAAAGAGCAGTCTGCTTTCCAATCGCTCCCGCAGCACCCCGATGCCTCACTGGTCCTTGTTGCGCCGATCCATCCTGAACAAGCCTAAACAAACTATCAACAATGGCGGATGTTGCGTTGCTATTGATGTTCATGGCTTTGCGAACATACATCGGCATCCAAACATGGCGAATCAAAACGTGTTTGCGTTTAGCTGCTATTTCAAATATGGTGGTTCAAAATGTATGTTCGTCTTGGTAACCCCCAGCCCCTGATGCAAGCAGTCCTTCCTTCTAGCCCAGCAATGTTTTGGTGCTACTTACGAACTGCTTTTCCTGGTTCAGAGCTGGTGCTTTGGGTGTCGAAAGACAAAGAACCGGTTTGAAACTAGGCTCTGGCTCCGAACCAGCACTGGAACTGCTTTGGTGGAAAAGGGTTAAAAGAGCCAATGGAGTCCTGAACTTTTGAAGGGAAGGTTTTACGACTCTTTGTCTCCGAGCATGTTAATTTGCATGGGGTTAATGAACAAACTACTAAATATTCTTTAGACACTAATATGTTGGATAGGTACCAACATGTAATATTCACTCTTAATTAGATCATATGAAGACGAAGTGATATAGACCAAACATGGTACAGTTAAAGTGATATTAACTAGTGATCAATCTATCATAAGCATGCATAAAACAGTATACAAAATATAAGAACATAGACAAGAACAGTAATAATATACACAATGACCTGAAGATATGTGTGTTCATTCAAATAAATAATTTTCTATGAATTAATTAGAGAAGATTCCATTTTATGGCATAATGTGTCTTTCCTAAGGGGAAATGTTGCTCTGCCTGAATTCCTTTGAGCAATAAGACTAGTGTTATCAGATCGGTTTCCATGGAACCGGGGGCCTGGAGTCATTCACAGACATATTGGGACCCAGTATGTGCATTGGGTGAGGAGTATGTGACTATTTGTTAATTGAATGACTAATACATTTCTTAAATCAAAGCAAAATTGTGTGTCTGATTGGTCCAAATGCTATCCAAACTTGATCAAAAAGATTATTTTAAAAACAATAATGGAAAAAATAAAAAAATGATTTTGACATCATTTTCATAAGTTGAAAATTATGAGTTAGGGTTTCGAGACAGCCAACTCCCAATTGAATGTATCCAATAAATGATAATGCAGTGGTTGTCTTGGAGGTGTGTTTGGGGTCGTTATCATGTTGGAATACTGCCCTGCGGTCCAGTCTCTGCTTCAGTATGTAACAGAACATGCTGGCATGCATGGTTCCCTCAATGAACTGTAGCTCTCCCAGTGCTGGCAGCACTCATGTAGCCCCTGTGTTTGCTATGAACTGCACACCTTGGTTGCTTCCTTCGAAGAAATCTGAGATGCGGTGGCTAGAGCAGCTGATTATATAGACAGACGCCCCTCCCATTTTGGCGGGCTATGGCTGGCTGTATAGTCATTGGCTCGCTCGCCACCGCCGTGCATTGGTTCGTTTTTTAATCCTACACGAACTAATCAACGTGCAGTTATAACTGCGTGATTGAAATAGGCTTCAGTTGAAGAGGAAACATTTTTTTTTCCCATACAGCGTCGAAATCGATGCAGTATTCATTCCCATATCTCAGGGAACTGAGGTTACGATAGTAACCGAGTACGTTTTCTGCTTTAGGCTTGAATTTGCAAAGCCGTGTTTTTAAGCCTCCTCAGCGTTTTCTTTTAAGGAGAGTTCTTGGTAGTAAATGCTGTGTTTAAATCTTTCCCCATCCAGGTTCTTTTGAGGCAGTTTTACGCAAGTAGATCTCCATTAATTCATGCACATGTATGCCCTCATTTCTTCATAGTAAGATGTCTAGTAATCATAAACCAGTAAGCACACTGTATGTGAAGACAGCACACTTCCAGCAGATCAACTGTCCAAAAACGAGAGGAGTGATCAAATGTCAATGTTTTGTGACAACATGCCCCGGTAGCAAGCGATTGACTCATTTCTCTGAAGCGCCGTAAAGATCAGCATGTTTAAACAGTAAAATAAATGACACAGTAATATTCATGTAAAGGGTAAGAACTCGTATTTGTGTTTATGCTGATGTCAGTTTATTAATGTTTGGTTTGTAGAAGGTCTCTTTCAGTGAATTTATGAAAGTCACTCCTGGAGAACTTGGTATGCTTCACATCTTAAGATTTGATCTTCAACACAAGGTTTTCTTTTATTTTTCTGATTTATTATTATGGGATGACTTTCTTTCTATTGGAGTTTACTCATTATACGGATTCATTTTTCATCATAATTAAATTATGGTGTTTGTAGCAGGTTCAATATCACTAAAAAGTGCCTTTGGTGTCCTCACCAGAATCATGCAGTCATCATGACCATAATACAAAATAAATAAATTCTGAGGTTTTAATATTAATGTCCAAATGTTTACACACATACAATTACAGTGTTACGTCTCTTGAAATATGTTTTTCTCATTTTATAACATTTTCTTTGATTTGATGTATGTGATTATGGCATGTCCCTCACACTGCTCAGCAAACTTCGGTGAGTGTAAAAAGCAGATAAATGACATACAATAAAAAAATGTTTTGAATGTTCTTTAAGAAAACCTCTGAGGTACTCAGTGACATCCCCTCCCCATTTTGCCTTTCTTCAGTGGAGGTTAAAACATCTGCTGCTTTAGTTTTCATTTTATATTTTTGTAGTTCAATGTTGTCAAGCTTAACATGTCATCATCGTGAAATATTAATTAATATAAACACTTTTCAGAAATTGAACATATTTATTTTAAACAGTGTTAATTCAGCTTCAACAGTGAATCATTTTGCTAGCTGTAGGTACACCGTTTGCTCATTTAATGCTAACTTTAGCCAAAAATGTCACCAAGTCTTTCATGACAGGGTGGACATGTGCATTGTTTTTGACACATTTTGATAATTTGTTCACATATTACAACTGTTATAATACACATATTACACCATTATATGCTATACATGATTAGACATGATATAAACTGTTTGGCAATATCTGTATCAGTCCATATAAAGGATAATATTATCCTTATTAATTCTATATAATTAATTGTAAAGTCTCAAAGGCACTTTTTGGTGATTTTGACCCAGCAACAACACAATGCCCTTTTAATTATTTATTTATTATTGTTTTTAATATGGTTATGCTGCTAGAGTTCTGACACATGTTGTGTTTAAGCAGATATTTTGTGGCTCTGGATATGGCACAATAAATGTGTAAATGTCCTGAGAGAAGAGCAGTTTGTGTTTATAAACAATAGTAATAATAACACACACTACTTTATAAGATAGCACATAAAGAGCTGTGGAACTATTAAATCATACTACGTGCATTTTAATGCTGGCGTAACTCTAGTGTAATAGTATTTCTGGCTACTATATTACTAACAGTTGTTTTGATCTTAACAGAATGTGTTTTATACAGCGGGAGTAAATGGGACTTTTATTTTGGCAGCCAGACGCTATGACGTCACACGATCGCGCCGCGCTCTCTCGAGATCCAGCTAAGAAAGGTTTGTTTGTGTTCGTTATTATTATTTTTTGTAATGTACAATAAAACTAAATAAGTTGCAAAGTATTATATTATTGTATAATTACCATATAATATACTGATCCAGTCTACATCACTTTCATAAATTGAATAAAACCAAAAACACAATGATGCACATTCTTTATTCATCATTATGTCATTCAAATTGCTTAAAAACGGTGCCATTCGTTTGCATTCACTTTGTGCCATTCCAAAATACCCTGGGTATAACTACTTTTTTAAATAATATTAAAAATAATAAAGTAACATCACTGCTCTGTCCAAACAACACTATGGAGATTTTTTTCTACTGGCCAGTGGTTCAAATTAGCGCTGAGTAGTAAAATAATAATTACTAGTTTGAATCAGTACATTTTAACGAAAACAATATTTTTGCCAGTTTGATTTATTATTAGACTGTTTAATTTCTGAAGCATAAACAGAATGGTGTGAAATTATGAAACCGAAACCGCAGACGGGCAGAGTGAGACAGTATAATATTCAGTATATTGTGAACCTACACTGATCTTACGGTTCGATACGATTACGATTATCATGTAATCAGTTCAATTCGATATCACGAGGCATCGCGCGTTATCGCTTGGATCACAGTTCAAACTGCCACGAGCTCACTAGAGCAGATCGTTTACTCGGTCACGTGATCACTAAGCAGTGCTGTGAGATCCAGTCAGTAGCGCTTCGACTTAAAGCGGCGCTGCACAGAATGGTCAGTGTAAGACATCAAAGTACCGCGAGAGCCGTTTGAAAGCATAGGTTTAATCTGCTCTTATCGCTCTCATGTACTTTGATGTCATACACTGACCATTCTGTCACTGACTATAGCCCTTCACGAATACGCCTAAGGAAAATTTGAACATGAGAAACACTGTGCAGAGACAGTCAGAAGGCTTTTCAATCTGCACATCGCCATTATTTGTGTTACCATGGAATTTACTGTCAAGACATTCACTGCAGCATGGTATTGTGGCAGAAATGTGGGATATTCACATTTAATATTATTACAGGAGTAATGGTATATAATATATAGTAAGTATGTGTGGTTAAGGCAGCTAAAATAGCATTTGTACATTTATACTGAATGGTTTATTTTAGCACTACTGTCTTTCATACAAACTCAGACTACTAAAAACCATTTAGTTATCAAATAATACCAGTTATTGAGGAAAGTAGCTATATGAGAAAGTTAAATACACTGTTTATCATTATTTAAATGTATGCTAGTCAGACCATCACAGCCCTAGACAAAATGCCTACTTGGTCAGAATACATTATACTGGAGTCAAACTGAGGTTCCTGCAGGATCTCATTTTGATAATGAACAAAAATGTTACTGCATCCTAACTAGCTACGGGCAAATGTGTATTTCTAAGAGACAAAAAGTGATATTATTATCACTTCATATTATGAGGCAACGTTAAACCGGTTTATCATCCCTTGATTTTGAAACAATATCACTCATTAGAACATGCAGAAACTAAGAAATACATATCTATTTAGATAATTATTGTGTTAAGGAAAATTAATGGTCTGGTTTCTAAAACTTTCACTTTGGAGAAAAAATCTGGCTTTAAACTTGAAAGAAATAAAGATTTGACATTTATCGTGATAATTATCGATATCGACTGATATGAAAATAATTATCGTGATTATTTTTTGGGCCATATCGCCCAGCCCTACTGAATTGACGATGCACTGCATCCTTAATTTTCAATTTTACTTCACATGTATACAATTTCGTTTTGACAACAGGCTAGATGTGGTTTCTCAAGTTAGTTGTATTATGCATATTTTTTGTAGCGTGAGGCATGATTTACACCAGAGGTTCTCAATTCCAGTAACCCTCCTGTATATTTTGCATGTCTCTTTGTTAGACACCTGACAGATAATCAGGAAAGTGCGCTCCGTACAAATGAACTGTAAAAGTATCCGCTTGACATGCTATCTATAAGTGTCTTGTCTACTCTCCTTGACATCAATATGTGGTCTACTTCACTTCTGAACATTCATTCATGGTTTGCGCTGTGTGAAAACCATCACCCAGAAGGAAATCTAGATTAAGCGAGATTTACAAACATGAAGGGTCTATAGTGTGATTTAAAACCATCTCCTCCCCTCCTCATCAGCTAAAAGCGCGCGCTCTTGCTGGTTTCAGAGGACAAAGGAAAGGGACTGGGGATATTTCCAAAAGACATTCATTCATTTAATGACTATTAAAACCATCTACACAAGAAACATATGGATATTAATGTTGTACTCTTTCTCTCATATGCTTGTGTGAATGTGAATTATTTAGGAAATGTGGGATGATTTTCATTCGTGCCTTAAACTGTGTAATATGGGTAGTGTGTGTGCCAAATGTGATGTTTAGTCTCTAAAAGAAGCTGGCATCGTAAGTAATATGTGGTGTTGATAACCGTTAAACTTTAGCATCGTGTGATTACACACATATAAAAGATCTGTAAGGATATCTTTCACGGAATGAATGAAATATCAGATGACATAAGCATGGCCCCAGAAATCATGGACATGGGCGGGGCTCCGCCCCATACGGACACTCTGATTCGACCAGCCGCCTGTGGGCGGGTCCAAAATCGGACAGTTTAAAACGAGGCGCGACTGCGTTGCGCTCTCTCTTGCTCTTGCTTCTCCCCTTCATCGCTCTCCGTGCAAGGATGACCTGGAAGCCGGTCTGCTGGACTCTCGCCTTGACACCGACTGAAACCAACCATCTAAAGAGTCCAAGACCGTGCCAAAGCCGTAACATCGCAGAACCAACAGCAAACAGCCCCGTGCTCCAACACGGCACGCAACAGCCAGCGGAGCGGAGATTCCCAGAGCAACACGTGGAAACGAACAAAGGATCGGAGCAACACATGGAAAACCCACGTGGGAAACGAGACAAAGATCCAGCCTGCTTAACCAGCCTAAAGCAAGTATTATAAACAGAGTCTCTATTCCTAACTGAACTGTGAATTTGATCTGAATGCAGAAACATAAGCTAGCCATGTCGTGATCTAAGTTTTGAAGTTTTGAAATAGTTAAGAGGGCTATGATAACTTTCTGAGGTTACCGCAAAACCATGTATGTGTGTGTGTTTGTGTTTTATTAGTTAGTCCCTGCATGTTAGAATAGCAGTATAATAAATAAACCGTGTTTCATTTTATTAAAGAGTTGTCTCTGGGGAATGTGATTTTTCAAGTATTTTATCCTTCTTGCCACAAAGATAACGTTACCTCACTCAAAGCTGAGAAAGATTATTAATCTCGTTTTATTGTTATCGTGGCCACGAGGCAAGAGAAGCGAGGTTAATAAAGATATGCTGATGTTAATTGGTCGCTGGACGAGCCGCTGACACGGTTTAATCATAAGTTAAATATTAATATTACTTTAATCAAAGCAATATTGAATCTTTAATAAACTAATTCGAAGCTGAAACAATAGCTTCATTTAATAATTGCATTACAACTGGCGTCTTCAAGCACAGGCAGTGTGTCTTCATATACCTCTGATATATACACTTTTAATTCACGCCTCGCACTCTTATATGCACTTTGAATATAATATGTTCGCTTCGAACTGGAATATCCTGTGATGTCCACTTCGCAGGGCATTTACGTTTGAATAGAACAAACATCTGAAGCAATAAGAGTAACATATATGAAATATGCAGAGCGGGGGGGCGTGAGGACTGCAATTGAGAACTGCTGATATACACACAGCGTGCCTTCTCCAGGTTGTGCTTACCACGTTATCTGCATCGCGATGCACCGTAGAAACAATTAATTTCGACAACCCTTATATTCAGTAATATTCTTCAAAATGAGATTTTGCGGGCCGTTTTCAGAAGAGCACCTTTTTTCATCATGTCATGTATCACTGCAATCTCTAGAAGTAATCTTTAACAACTTAATTAAATATTTTATCATGTTTCATTTATTTGACATATAATCATTGTACTGTAGTATCAAAGGCATCGTGCACTCATTTTTTTTGAAGGGGCACGAGTGAAGACAGAACAGGACAGGAGCCTTTTCTATTCTAACATGACAGTGTCTCTGTGTATAAGACGAGGATCAAAGAGAAATTATGATTCAGTCAGTGTGGAAGAACTTGACTGCTCTGCAGAAAGACAAGTCCTAATTCCAGCTGAACACCTCTGGTGTGACTTTAAATGAGCCAAAAACTCATCACCAACCGCCCCCAAACCAGAACTGCCCCTGTTTATGAAGCATTGGTGAATACAGAGAATTTACGTGTGCATTACTCAGAATTAACTACTATATTTACGAATGTTTCATGAATGAGGCCCAATGTCTTTTAAAGCGTTAGCTAACAGCATCCAGTAGTGTCACCATGGTCTGTTTCTGCTTATTTTGCAAGCAAATGCCTCAGTGCTGCGATCAAAGGAATAACTTTAGCAGTGGACGCATTAGCTGAGCCAGTAAAGACACAAAATGTTTAATGTTTATCCCTAGTTTTGAATGTTTTCAGGCCATTAACTCTCACTTTGACTGACTCAAGAGATTTAGTATGGGTTTGTTTATTTCCAGACACAGAAATCCTTCTGGTGAAGCGAGATGGCATGTATTAAACAGGAGAGTGAAGACCTGAGGATTGAAGAAGTATAGCTTGAAACACGAAGAGACTGAGGAACAAACAGGTTGGTTTAATTCTCAAAGTGAGAAACAAGTACAGGGTTATTTATGAAAATATTTATTTCCACAATTATTTATTTCCATGTTTATGTATACATTAAAGTGTCCTTAAAGAAAAAAATGAAATAATCCATGTGACTTTCATGGTTTAATCCCAATTTTATAAAGCGCTCCAAATGTGCTGTGTGCAGCAATAAAGGCAAAAAATATTGACTTTAAATTTCTTTACTTTAGCACAGATGTGGCTCTCTTGTGAATGACCGTTGTATGATGCATACATGTTGAAAGCTTCATTTTGAAGTGAACTAACCTTTTAATAATCAGTCAATAGCATAAAAAACGTCAGTTCTTTTTAGATCAATGAAAGTATGGAAAAGCAGTGTCTGTGGAGGAAGTGACAGAATCGGTGCTGTGGGTGAGTCAAGTTTTCTGTGAGGCAGTTTATGTTCAGAACAAAATGGATCTGAAGGTTCAAAAACTTCACATTGACCATTTGAGGCCCTATGGACTATTGTGCAAAGGAGTATTAAGAAGAGATTACATTGATTTAATCAGTGTGAGAGAGGGTGTTTTTCATGGGACTGAAAAAACGTTGATGTACTCCTTTTAAAAATAGGGCCATTCAATATTGAAAGTACTTTGCAGACATTCATCAACTACACTGCTGTAGTTAGGTCCATGCAGAAACTTGTGATCGATGCTCTATAGTTGTGGCAACACCGTTTAATGACGTCATTGAATGTTCCGGGAAAACTGAAGTTGCATTGTCAGTGTAGGTCACGTTGCCTTTTAACTGATGATTTGGATCCGGCAATGTTTCATTTACAAATTAAGCACTGAGGTCAGCCATCATGAGCAGACCATCCTTCACTGACAAAGTTCAAAAACACTTTTCTACATTCAAGAAATTGGGGAACCCATTTCAAGAGGAATCTCCTGACCTTCTAACATTTGGCACAAAGAACATTGCACATCCTAGTGCTGCAAAATTAATTAAAACTCAATACCAGAAATGCAAAGCTGCCTTTCGAGAGTTTTCAATAGCCTTGGTGATGACACAATGTTCAGTAAACCAACCATGAAGAACAAGATTGATTTCTTATGCCAGGATCAGGCAGGACCAAAAGTTACAAAAGAACATGTATTCAAAGATGACTGCTGTTTCTTTTTTCAACTATTTATAACCTGTCAGTCACAGGAATGTGATCTTCTTGAGTTCATGAAACATGCAAATCAAAGCTTTCCTGCAGCATTGAGTGACAATGGGCAACTTCATGCGTGTCAAAAATCCCATTTAGTCAACATTCTGGAAACAATCGTTTCCACAGTGCCCAAGTATGATGTCAAGGTTCAAGGTTTCTTTATTTGTCACATAATAAACTATACAGGGTATAATCAGAAGTGAAATGTAGATCAAATCAGGTCCGCTGGACAGTGCAAAAGAATAAATTTTTTATAAAATTAACACAACACAAGAGCATATATATAGGTAAAAAAGAGAAATAAAGAGTAAAATGTGCAATAGAATAAAGAAAAGTGCAAAACAAGTAAGATGTGCAAAAACAGTATATGGGACTTAATAAATAGTAATATGAACAAGAGGGATGAGA